>OZ012736.1:349677969-349960469 GCA_963859935.3 Lathyrus sativus
ACTCTGCTGAGGACATATAGCCGTTGGGGATTATTCCCATCCTCTCTGCTGGGACCGTTTTCCATCCCTTATGCGAGTCAATCCTAGCGCTTGTTTGCTTATATTTTGGGTTTTGTACATACATGTTGTACTTTATTTATCGCATTTTACTTTCCCGCACTTTACTTTCAGCATGATGTTGTTATTTGTTGTGTCGTTGTTGGGAGGGGTGATTCTGATGAGTGATAAGTCAAAACCCAGGCTTGAGAGCATACATAGCATTAGTAGTGGAGAGTAGTGGGGGCGTGCATGCTTTGCATGTACTAGTTTCCCATGAAATTCACGCTCAGATGAGATGCTCCTGGATGATTTCTTTTCTAGCCCCTTGGGCTTGAGGGGATATTAGACTTGAGAGTTGTCGACTCTAGGGACCAATCATTTGCGACTCAGCTAAGTGAGGCCTCTTCAGGGAGTGATGATGCCAAACCAAAAATGGTGAACGTATCATCATTTCTTGAAAGTCTGTGACGCTGAGGAACGCATAGGATGCCGAACCTTATCAGTGGATTAGGTCCATACCTATGAGAGGGATTGGGTTATGCAGGAAACCTTGACTTTCAGACAACCTGGTTTTTCTTGACAGTATGAATCAGTATTCTTGGTACCAGAAGGTTCCTATTATCAAAGTTGTGTTATGTTTTCGCCGAATCAGAACTTTGGGCCTTCAGTCGACAACACAATAATCTTGAATCTGTGTTGCATCGTTGCACTTGCATTTGCATCATCATAACATGTTTGCATTTTGACATACATGTTCTGGTACTTCCAAGGATCTTAACTTCGAGACTCGTCGTTGAGCATTAAATCTTTTCCTTGTGGTTCGTCAATGTAAAGCATGAATCGAAGTAGACAGGTTCCTTGGAAATACTCGAACATGAAATTCGCATTTCATTTACATCCCAGGTGTTCGAGGCTGGGTACATCATCCTGATTCGGTTTTCTCTTCAGAATTTCAGACATCAAGAAGCTAGTCATGGAGCAAGTTCAAGCAGAGCTGAGGGAAATCCAGGGCCAGATGAGGCAGTTCAGGGTGGACATGCAGGCGTTGCACCAAGATCAGGAGATGCTCAGAGAGGAGAACCAGCAGTTGAAAACTCAGGTGGGTTTGATCATGGAGGTAATAAGAAAGGTGCTCAAAAAAGAAGGTGACCAGGTACCTAAAGCTGCAGTAGAGATGCTCGTTTCGCTTTTGTCCATGGAACCTATCCCAAGGCAGGATGTGCCTCGAAGACTTGTGGCACGACCTGAGATCCCAGATTTGCCATGTCAGCAGCTACCTCTTGCTCCCCAAGATAATCTTAAGACTATGAGGTACGCTCTGAGACTGAAGCAGCCCGACAGAATCTTTGACCAGGTCCCTATGACTTATACCCAGTTGCTGCAAGTCTTGCTTCAGCTTCGGTTGGTCGAACTACGAAAGTTATCTCCACTAAATGGTGAGCTACCGCCAGGCTATAATGCAAACGCCCAATGTGATTTCCATGCTGGGGCACCCGGACATCACGTTGAGAACTGCAACGCTTTTAAGCATGTATTTCAGGCTTTGATCGATTCAAAGGTCGTTAAGTTCACGTCGGGCGGCACGAGTATATCAGAGGATCTCATTCCAGGCATTACATGAAAGGTGGACACTCCTGCTTTCATCCCTAAAACTGCATCGGGTCAAGAGGATGCCTTGCAATTTATGACCTTTAAATCCCCTTGTCTATAGCAGTTGCCTTTTTCGGGGCCAAGTCTGAGAATAATAGTGCTTGAACGTAAGGAATGTCTTGATCAGTACCAACAATCCCGTGCTCATCAACAGCAAGATTACCGTCGCCCGAATCAGTGTAGTCCCCGCAACAATTTGAAAAGAAGGAATGCTCCACCTCGTCCAGTGCCTATGTCGTACAGTGAGCTTCTGCCATATCCAATTCAGAACTCGTTGGTGGAGCCTAAGACGCTGAAGCCAGTGCCAGAGCCATACCCTCTTGGGTATGATCCCAGTGCTCAATGTGGATATCATGGAGGATCCAATGGACATTCAACTGAGGATTGCGAGGCTTTTCAAGCCAAGGTACAACAGTTGATGGAAAGAAGGTGCATATCCTTTCTAGAGGTAAAGTTAATCATACACGTCAATAGCTTATTTGTTTGAGTCCGAAGATTCCAAGGGTAGCTCCCCTCAGCAGCAAATCAGTCTTAAAGCCCAGTTCTCGGAAGCTGGCAATTTTCATTTTCATCCTGTTATTTCTTTGCATTTGTAGTTTCTTTCCTGTCTATATGCAAATTTCGCTTGTAAAACTTGTTATTTTTCAATTGAAATTGATAATGAAATAAATATGCATGTTTTGAATTAATCCATTCATGTTCACTCTATTGCTTTCATTTATTTCAAACGCTTGTTTAAGTGGAATCCGGGGAGGGTGACGAAATCGAAAGACGCGTAAGCTTCCAATTGTTGCTTTTGGATGAAAACCTGTTGATGATGTACATGCATTGTTTCAAATCCACAAACACCGGAGATATAAGGAAAATAATACCTTGTCAACCCTTTTGAGCCTAGTAGTAGGAGTTTCTTTGTGAAAATGAAAAACCCTCAATCTTAACCTGGGGCAGGGTAGGTGTTAGCTAATTTGACCAAGCGTCCAAATTGAAAAAGGAGTGTTCCCGTTCGAGGATAAACCACACCTATATAGGTCGTACCTAAAAAAACCGTGATGGTTAAACCTTACCGACAAGGAGGGAAACAATCACAATAGCTCTTAACAAGTCAGGCAAGTCGGTGTCACATGATTTGTTCAAAAAAAAAGAAGAAGAATCAAAAGAAAAGTCCGCTAAGTCGAGTCTTGAAAACAAGCGACTTAGGTAAAAATTAGGGCACCCCGTTGGACTTCAAAATCGAGAAAAACTCAAAAGAGTTAGTCCAAGCAAAAATTAGCGGAAAGACAGAAAAAAAAAACAAAAAGGATTACAAAAGAAAAATCTTCGAAGAACAAAGTCGTGTGACTTCGGGCGCCCAAAGAAGAAAAGTGAGTGACTGTCGCTCCACAAAACATGTGATTTCCTGAACTATCACTCCTGCCATTCAACCTTTGAGAGGTGAACGCTAGTGTCGAGTTATCCGAACGTAGGATTGGAGAACATCAAGGAGAATGGGTGGGTTAAAATAAATTTTGAGCCTTTATCCTTCCTTTTAACCGTTAACCTGACCATGTTACAACCTGAAAAAGTCCTAATTGAAGCAGGTTTGCTTCGAAAGCATACTTCGGTAAAGATCGCATCGAAACTGACTCCTAAAAAGGATTCCTCTTACAACGTTGTATTAATGTGACATTTTGATAAATGATCTGTTCATTTCATGTCACAAAAATTATTCCAGTGAACCGAATTGGATTTTGACAACTGTCATATGGATTGCATTTAATATATCTTTTATGCAGAACAATTTATTTTATTGGCGAGTAAGCGCTTGACAGCAGGAAAGTTTCCACAATGGAAGTCTGATCAGGACAGAATGCAGAATGCCTGAACACTCCGGTGAACCAGGGCAAGCTATATCAAATGATCACAACATGGGAGTCAGCCATCCAAAAGTCAGTTAATCTGAAGCAGTCAGGTCGAGATTCGGTGAATCTCTCGCAGCAAAGGGTACTGCTCCATAAATCTGCCAATCAAGGGCAATGTCATTGCAAGGCTGGGGAGACCACCCTAGGAGCACAAAAGCCATTCTTGACCAGAGAGAAATTAATGCAGAGCACCTCTATGAGGTTCAAAATGCTGAGGTCGTTCATATCAAACCGCCAGAGTACAGAGATTTAAGGTTTCCTTTCAAGGGGATGTTACGAAGATCCCACAGTCTGGGGAAAAAGTTGAAAGCGAAGGAATTATTCCTCTCCATATCTTCAAAGTCTATCAGAAGTAACTACAGATTCTGGGGCAAGCCATCTCGAGTTCGTTTCATGACAAACTTTTTCCGTTCAGGATAAAATGACCCAGGGACCATTTTGCCAGGTCATAACCCTTGAGGCATCTGACAGAAGTGTATCCTCATCAAATCTTCAGTAGGGGCACATGCGGAGTATTGAGCCTACTCCTCAGCAGATTCAGTTATGTTTCCCTATAGAATCTGAACATTGGACTGTGAGCCTTGAGTTGTCTCCACAAGTAGAGATAGGTTCTCCCCAACCATAGTCCATTCCCCAGAAAGTGGAGTTTGTATCTCGTACCCCCAGTGGAGTTTTGTGAAAGATAGCAAGAACGGTCAAGTATGTACCCGTTGTCCCTGGAAGTGGGTCAGTATATGTTAATCCCCACAGTTTGCAGGTATATGCTTACTCCCCAACAAGTCGAGATCAGGGTTCCTTCCACCAGGAAGGTGTCGTATTTTTCCCAGTAGTGAGTTAGCACGTGGTTTTCTCCAGCCGATTGTCTGTAAGCATTCAACTCTCAGCAGTTCGGACCAAGGTCTCCGACAGAGTTGATTTCCCCGCATAGTTACATTCTCCCTGGAAGGTAAGATCGATTCCAGCGTCTGGTTGTCTATCCTCGGCCAAAGTTGCAGTTCCCCAAGGGGGTCGTATCCCGGAAGGCCAGTCGTGGCTTCGTTTCTCTTCAGCAGGTGAGAGTGGCTATTTAGCAGGCTGTTTTGTCTCCCTAGTAGATTCATCTATTTCCTTAGAAGAGTTCGTATCTTGGAAATCCGTTCATGGCATTTTCCCCGGTTGCGTTAGCCATTCAGGATCGCAACTTCAGTATAAGTCCAATCGTTGATGGCACGTGTAAGCTATTCCCAGCAGGATCGTTTCTTTCCCCAGCGGAGTTGGCTTTGTCTCTCCAGCATTTATTTTGCTGGAGCGGTTCCTTTGCATTTTGCATTGTGCATAGCATCTACTCAAATGTGTAGTATTTCCATTTCGTATGGAGCATTACGCCATTTTCAAACATCTACATTCTGAAACATAAGCTAGGTTGTTACCTCCTAAATTGCAGGTGTATCTCCAGCAGGTGACCATTGTCTTCACCCATGTTGGTCTTCAGTCTTGGCAAATTTATGTGTTTATTTCTCCCTCGGTTTATGTTATTCCTCAGCAGCATCACTGAACTTCGATTTGCTATTCTCCGAGTTCGTACGAGTGTTCAGACTTCGGCAGAAGATTTATGATAGATGTGACTATCTCATCATATACTCCCCCAACAAAGTTGTGTGTGCAAATCACTCTTTGTTCCTCAGCAGGGTGGCCAGGACAGGTTCATTGGCCCTCCTAAAGCAGAGTTATTCATTCCCCAACGAAGTTTCCTGGTGATTATTATCCTCGAATAGTTTCAACTTCGTATGGATCTAGCCTTCGGGTTCGTCGTTCTCTTTTATTTAGTGGATTTCTGACGGCAATGTCAGTCATGTATCGGCTTCAGCGATTTTCTAGCGGCAATGTTAGATATTTTGGTTATTCTGGCGACAACGTCAGATGTTGTTGGTTTCCTAGCGGCAATGTTAGATGCCTTATTTCTAGCGGCAATGTTAGATATTCCGGTTATTCTGGAAGCTACACCAGATGTTTGTTGGTTTCCTAGCGGCAATGTTGGATGCCTTGTTTCTAGCGGCAATGTTAGATATTCCGGTTATGCTGGCAGCTACGTCATATGTTTGTTTGTTTCCTAGCGACAATGTTGGATGCCTTGTTTCTAGCGACAATGTTAGATATTCCGGTTATTCTGGCGGCTACACCAGATGTTTGTTGGTTTCCTAGCGGCAATGTTGGATGCCTTGTTTCTAGAGGAAATGTTAGATGTTCCGGTTATTCTGGCGGCTATGTCAGATGTTTGTTGGTTTCCTAGCGGCAATGTTGGATGCCTTGTTTCTAGCGGCAATGATAGATGTTCCGGTTATTCTGGCGGCTACGTCAGATGTTTGTTTGTTTCCTAGCGGCAATGTTGGATGCCTTGTTTCTAGCAGCAATATTAGTTATTCCGGTTATTCTGGCGGCTACGTCAGATGTTTGTTGCTTTCCTAGCGGCAATGTTGGAAGCCTTTTTCCTAGCGGCAATGTTAGATGTTCTAGTTATTCTGGCGACTACGTCAGATGTTTGTTGGTTTCCTAGTGACAATGTTCGATGCCTTGTTTCTAGCGACAATGTTAAATGTTTCGGTTATTCTGGCGGCTACGTCATATGTTTGTTGGTTTCCTAGCGGCAATGTTAGATGCCTTGTTTCTAGCGGCAATGTTAGATGTTTCGATCATTCTGGCGGCTACGTCAGATGTTTGTTGGTTTCCTATCGGCAATGTTGGATGCCTTGTTTTTAGTGGCAAAGTTATATGTTCCCGTTATTCTGGCGGCTACGTCAGATGTTTGTTGGGTTCCTATCGGCAATGTTGGATGCCTTGTTTCTAGCGGCAATGTTAGATGTTCCGGTTATTCTGGCGGCTACGTCAGATGTTTGTTGGTTTCCTAGCGGCAATGTTGGATGCCTTATTTCTAGCGGCAATGTTAGAGGTTTCGGTTATTCTGGTGGCTACGTTATATGTTTGTTGGTTTCCTAGCGGCAATGTTGGATGCCTTGTTTATAGCGGCAATGTTAGATGTTTCGGTTATTCTGGCGGCTACGTCAGATGTTTGTTGGTTTCCTAGCGGCAATGTTGGATGCCTTGTTTCTAGCGGCAATGTTAGATGTTCTGGTTATTCTGGCAGCTACGTCGTATGTTAGTTGGTTTCCTAGCGGCAATGTGGGATGCCTTAGTTCTAGCGGCAATGTTAGATATATCAGTTGTTCCAGCGGCAATGTTGGATATTTCGGTTTTCTAGCGGTAATGTTAGGGGTTCCGTTTGTTCTGGCGGCAATGTCAGAGCTTTAGTATGGTGGTGTGATGGCGGCAATTTCGGGCATTATGCCTACTTTTTGGTTGTTTGGCGGCAATGTCAAACGTTCATCAATTTCAACTGGATGCCTGGCGGCAGTCAGATATTCATTATCTTCAGCAAGTAGCACGGCGGCAATGTCAGGCGCTTATCGACTTTACGGATACCTGGCGATGATGTCAGATGGTTATTAATCCTGTGAATGCCTGACGACAATGTTAGGTGATTATCGGTTTCTTACCTATCCAGTTTTTTAGTTCGTTACTCACTTTTATTTAGCGAGGACCTGGCGGTAATGTCATATCCCCTTATCTTCAGATACAATGGTTGCGGTTTCTCCCATAGATTTTTGACGGCAATGTCAGATCTTTATCAGCTTTGTGGTATCCTGGCAGCAATGTCCAGCGTTCTCTCAACATTGGTTATCCGGCGATAATGTTGGATGTCTATTAGATTTGGGGGTCTGGGGGTGATATCAGATTGTGTATCATGTGGGCGGGTGCTTGACAGTGGTGTCATAGTTCGTTATTCTCTACAGAGATTGGCTGCAACGCCGAATGACGTGTGTCAATCTTGTGATTATCTGACGGCAATCTTGGATGTTTATTAGCTTTGTGTTGGTCTGACAGCAAGGTCAGAAGGTTGTATTCCCCGCAGGTGCCTAGCGGCAATGTCTGACACTGTGCAATTCACTATTAATCCAATTCTTGGATTCTTACCTGTTTTTAGTTAACAGAAGCCCGATGGTGGGGTCGGAAGTTTATCAATTAAGTGTGAACATTTGGCAGCAATGTCTAACATTCCATATCTGTTGTATGGTTTTGTATTCCTCCTGACCCAGGGTCGAGGCTATTGATTGGCAATTATTCAGCTGGTTGTCGTGCAATTGTCATTTCATTCTTCCGAGATTGCAGTTTATTTCTGCGGTTGGCAAATTTCGGGGTTTGTTGGTATTCAACCATCTTTTACCTTGATAGGTTGAGAGTTGTTCGCTTCTCACTCAGTTAGGTCCAAGTCGTTTGAATAGGGGCAGCTGTTGCACCCCAAAATTTGCTCAACCTTTTCTTTACCTAGCTTATGTTTCATTGCATTCATATAGCATTAGCATTTGCATACCATTGTCCATATATAGGGGATTGAGAGAGTTGCGCTTACTAAGAGGAGGTCATAAAAGGTTCTAAGGCTATTCAAGAGGTTTTATTCAAGTATTCAAGGGTTTGACATCCTCATCAAGTCACTAAAATAAGGCAAAGATCCCTACAGAAGTGGCTATACACAAATGTGCATATCTCCTAACTTGAGGGTCATGGGAAATCATCAGATGTTTTTGAATCCATGGATAAGGGTGCAAAGCATTAAGAAAGCTCATGGGATGTCTTGAGAATCATTATGGAGCTTGTGCAAGTCATTATTCAAAGTACAAAAGGCCACAACCAAAGGTGGTGCAATTAGGGTTTTCACCTGGTTCCACATAAGTCAACTATGAAATTGGAGGAGATTAAGACTCAATTCCAAGAAACAATGATCATGGAATGTTGTGTTGAGACATGTCATATATCATTTCAAGATCAATTCATCAATATTCAAGAGTGTGAGAAGTTACTAAGCCAGGGTTTCTAAGCTTTGTCAGTGTAAAATTCCATGTTTAGTGCCCAACTTCAAGACCACATATCTCAAGATACAAGTTTCATCTCATCTTGATACCAACATGAATCTTGTAGGGCTTTCTTCTAGATTTCTTTTGAGTACTAGAAGGCATCCATCTGATTTCTAGAACTCAAGTTATGAAGCAGACAAGTTACAGGTCATCAGATGAATGTGATTTTCGCCCATGAAAGTCAACTAACTTCCAAGACATTTTTGACCTAGAAGGATGTCTCTCCCTATCTTGACCCAAACATGAAAGTTGTTCCTCGTGATCTTAGATTTCCAAAAAGTACTAGAAGTCCTTCATTGGATTTGTAGAACTCAAGATATGATGCTTACAAGGCAAGGGTATTTTGGGAAACTTTGATTATAGGTCAATTTCACTTCCTTGCACATCTCAAATGAAGATCTTTCCAACTTGAAAGTTTCTTAGAATGGGGTCATTTACTCAACCAAACATCAAGGCATCATTGAATTGGCTTGGATATGAGAATGCTTGATGAAATTTCCATGAAGGAACACTTGAAAAGGGCTAGTTTGGATCAAGTTCCAATTAAACCAATTCATGACATATGTGTGCATATTTTGAGTGCCTTAAATGTTCTAAATACAATGCCAAAACCATAAACCAATTTTGAGGTCATTTACATGGAAAAATTCAAGATTACTTCACCTTGAAGTAACATAATCCAAATCCACCATTGATTCAAATCCAAGGAGCTAATCCCATCCATTCATGTTCCTTGCATCATAGGCAATTGGTATGAAGCAATTTGCAACAGCTTGAGCTCTGTTTTCCTGAAAATCACCAAGCTCCAAAGTTAGAAACTTGGATTTTCCATTGGACCTCATGGGCCATGATTGGGCTTCAAAATCATTCCATATCCATTCCATATATTGTTGTCATCATGTACTACAAAAAAATAACTAACTTTGGAGGGAGAAGTAACTGAATTCTGTTGAGAAAAAGTGGAGAGGAAGTGATTTTTGATTCTGAGTTTTCCTCCATTTTCCAGTGAAATTGAAGTTGCAAAGAGCTAGAGGAAGATCCAAGGAATGTTTCTGGGCAGTCATCTTGAAGATCCATTGAAGGCTGTGTCAAAGCTTCTAACCAGGTAACTATAATTCATAATAGCTCACTGTATAGGGATCTTTCTTGCACCATTTTCACATGTATGTGATCCCCATAGGTAGTAGATGGATTCTGGTATGATATTAGGGATGTTTGTGCCAATTTTTGGTTCTTGCTCAATTCTTGAGGAGCTTCGTTTTCCCGTATTTATGCCTCAAAACTGAAAAAAGAACACTAGAATGATGATCTACTAGGAGAGACGATCACAATGGTGTAAGAAATCATGTTCTTTGGTTCATTTTCAAGACTGGTATTATACGTAATGGCCGGAGAAGACGGCCAGAGGCTTCTCCGGCCGCCGTCTACGTTTTTCCGACTCTTTCCCCTTTTAAATCCCAGTTTGACTCATAGTCGTTGGATCTTGTTGGAAGGTTTGATATTTACATCATCAGACGGTCATATTTAAATCTTATCTTGTGGTTAAAACTCATACGCTTGCGTGTTACCTTACCAGCCATGAGATCATTTGACTAAGACTGTAACACACGGCCACGATGGAGTCTCAGCGTGTTGACTCCCTTTAAGTGAAACGGTGCGTTTCACGTGCACCTACCACAACCCTTGGATCATATGACTAGTCTTGGAAGTGTGTGACTATGATTAATTCTTGGCTTGGCTGATTTTTAGAATTGGACTGGGCCCGTTTCATATTTGCACTCCCCCCTGCGTGTTAGGCCCATGAATATAACGTGAAAACCTTACTTTTTACACCACAACTTTTTCAATTTTCATTTATTTTTCTTAATTTCGTTGTTTTATGGTTGTTTACTTTTAATCCATTAAAAATAGTAAAATGATTCCAAAATTCATGATTCTTTTTCTCAAGATTCTTCAATATGTTAGATGATTTTAAATTTTGTTGGATTATTTTCTTAGATCTTTTTTCAATTTAATATGAATTCTCCATGATTGGTTGTTCTTTAAATGTGAGAAATATACATGTTTACTTCTAGAATTTCATTTCCCATTCAAAGCATAGAATAGATTTCTGATTTTTTCTGTGATGATTCTAGACACCTTAGATGATTTGTAGGTATTTTCGTTCTGATTTTTAGGTTTCATTTAGTTAGGGCTTGAATTAGATAGTTAGGGTTTGAATTAGATATTTAGCACCCATTTAGTTAGGATTTTTAGGTTTCATTTAGTTAGGGTTTGAACTTCCACCTAGTTTTTGCATTTTAGATGATCCTTTTGCAATCCTTAGGCACCCAATCCTTGCATGTTCCCATAGTACATAAGTTGAAGCCCGTGTAGGTTAAATTTCAAGTATTTAACATGTCCATAGCTTGATTAAGATGGACTTCCTTTAGAGCTTAACTTTTTGGGTTCCTTAGAAACTTTTAGGTGATTGATTTCTCCTCCTTATGTGACTCCTTTTCTTTGCTTTGCTCCTCCCACTTTCCTCTATCCTATGATTTAGGGTTCCCATTTGTGAGAGCCTAATTCTTCCTTTGGAAGAATTAAAGTGCATTCCATGAATGGTAGAACTCTTGAGGATATATCTTGAAGATTTTGGTTGAGTTTCATGGTGGATTCCCTTGGTCTACACCATGCTTCCCATAATCATTCTCTTCTCTATCCATCAATCTTAGGATCCCTCTTGTGAGAGCCTGGTTCTTCCTTTGGAAGAATTAAAGTACATTCCATAAAGAGGTTGAGCCTTTGAGGACTCCTGTGTTGATACACATTAACAGTACCTTAGATCTCCATTAAGTTACGCCTCACTCATCTGTCCTAGAATCTTAGGATCCCTCTTGTGAGAGCCTGGTTCTTCCTTTGGAAGAATTAAAGTGAATTCCATAAAGAGGTTGAATCTTTGATGGACTATTGTGTTGATACACATCTAAACTTGATGAATTCCTGGAATGATTTCCTTGCTCCTCATCTTGTTTACCTCTCTCCTCATGATTGATTAAGTGTTTACTGTGATGCATTAGGATAGAATTTCATGTGTAGATACCCTTAGGCTTAGGTGCATGATTGCATTAAAGGTTGAGGTGTGCCTCCCTTTGCTTGATTGTTTCTTTTCCTTTTTGTCATGTTTGCATCTAAAGGTTGAGGTGTGCCTCCCTTTGCTTGGTTATTTCTTTTATCCTCTGTGATTTCTTGTTTGCATTAGAGGTTGAGGCTTCCTCCCTCGGCTTGTATTGTTGCATTGCATCCCTCATGTTCTCATTTTATCTGCTTGACAGCTTTATTCTTTCGGCTTACTGCTTTTTGCTGTTGCTTTCCTTTTGCCATGATCCCTTAGGATTCTCACATCCTTGTTTAAGGATGATGATGATAGACATTAGGGTTTAACCCATGCATGATAACATTAGGATATATTCCCTTTCAAATTCAACATTAGGACCATATTGCATGACAACAATAGGTTTCAATTAGTCTACCTGTAGGTCCTTCTCTCTTCTCATCTTCAAACAACAATAAAATACCTAATAAAGGTTAATGAGTATTGTACGTTAGGAGCCTTAAGCTACCCAGGAGATGGTTATTGGAGGGTTTCTTTTCAGTATCCAGGATGTTTAGTGTGGCACCCTTTGGGTGACATGCGATGCATTCACTCCTAGGTCATAGTCTCTAGTGCAATATGAATTACAAACATTCATCAAAAACACTTCTTCTCATAAAAGACTCAAAAAACAACATTCAAACTTCTTTTTGCCCTGTGGGGTCCTTAAATTCGGAAAACCTTTTTAGATGAAAAGAGTGATGTTAAGCTTCGGTTCTACCGTAAACAAACATTGTCCCTAACTGCTGGAACTGTTGTTTAACCTTACTCGGATAAAATCCATGAACAAACCTGTGTTCTGTTTTATCCCGAACTACGTTCGCTCTGATCTCTCATACCTGTTGAGAGTACGTAGGCACAAGACGCGATGTCTTGACGAGCAACCTTCCCCCCATCACCCGTAGTTAGTCGAGCTATGTTGACTCTGACTTTCCCATTGCACGAGGGAGTACGTAGGCCCAAATCAGCGATGCTCTGTCGAGTCCTTTTTTCTTTTAACCCAGACTACTAGCGTATATAGATAAACAACCCTTTCGATAAACAAACAAGCCTGGATCCCGTTGAGTACAACGGACGTGAGGGGTGCTAATACCTTCCCCTTGCGTAATCGACTACCGAACCCGAGATTTGGTTGCGATGACCGATCTTATCCCTTTTCGGTAGGTTTTTTCCAGTCGTTTCCTTTCCCTCCTTTGGGATAAATAACGATAGGTGGCGACACTTCTGTCATTGCCAACACCTTTTTTCGCAATAGCGACACCCAGTGGCATCGCCGGACTTTGATTTGCGATATTCTATTCTCCAAGTCCGTGCAGTTGTTCAGACATCGACAGAAGATTTATGATAGACGTGTGTATCTCATCATGTGTCCCCCAATAGAGTTGATTGATTAGGTTCCTCTTTGTTCCTCAGCTGAGTGGCCTGGTTAAGTTTCTTTGCATTCCCAAAGCAGAGTTACTGGTTCAAGTTCTCTCTTTCCCCAGCGGAATATTCTTGTGATTCATCAAGATGTTATCAACTTCGGTGGATCTGGCCCTCTAGTTTGATGCTCGCTTTTATATAGCGGTTGCCTGCTTCGGTTAGCGGATGTTATCAACTTCGGTTGATCCGACCCTATGGTTCGATGCTCGCTTTTATTTAGAGATTGTCTGCTTTGGTTAGCGGATGTTATCAACTTCGGTTGATCCGGCCCTATGGTTCGATGCTCGCTTTTATTTAGCGATTTCCTGCTTTGGTTAGCGGATATTATCAGCTTTGGTTAGCGGATGTTATCAACTTTGGTTGATCCGCCCCTATGGTTCGATGCTCGCTTTTATTTAGCGATTTCCTGCTTTGGTTAGCGGATGTTATTAATTTTGGTTGATCCGGCCCTCTGGTTCGATGCTCGCTTTTATTTAGCCATTGCCTGCTTTGGTTAACAGATGTTATCAACTTCGGTTGATCCAGCCCTCTGGTTCGATGCTCGCTGTTATTTAGAGATTGCCTACTTTGGTTAGCAGATGTTATCAACTTCGGTTGATCCGGCCCTATGGTTCGAGGCTCGCTTTTATTTAGCGATTGCCTGCTTTGGTTAGCAGATGTTATCAACTTCGGTTGATCCGGCCCTCTGGTTCGATGCTCGCTTTTATTTAGCGATTGCCTGCTTTGGTTAGCAGATGTTATCAACTTCGGTTGATCCGACCCTCTGGTTCGATGCTCGCTTTTATTTAGCGATTACCTGCTTTGGTTAGCAGATGTTATCGACTTCGGTTGATCTGGCCCTCTAGTTTGACGCTCGCTTTTATTTAGCGGTTGCCTGCTTTAGGTAGCAGATGTTATCGACTTCGGTTGTTCCGGCCCTCTAGTCTGATGCTCGCTTTTATTTAGTGATTGCTTGCTTTAGGTAGCAGATGTTATCAAAATCGTTGTTGATTCAGCCTATGGATTCGACGTTTCTCCTGATATAAACAGAGGCCTGACAATGATGTCAGAAGTCCTCATCAATCGTTATGGATCTGGCCTTTGGGTTCGATGCCTGTGGTATTACACAGATGCCTAATTCGTTAGTCTGTTGTCGTGCAACTGTCAATTCAAGTTTTCCGGAGATTGTTATCACCTTTTCAGATTTTGCAGTTTATTTCTGCGGTTGGCTAATTTCCGGGTTCTTTGGTATTCAATCGTCTTTTACCTTGATTGTCTGAAATCCGTTCGCTTTCCATCCAGTCATGTCCAAGCCGTTTGAATAGGGGAAGCTGTTGCACCCCAAAATTTGCCCAACCTTTTCTTTACCTAGCTTATGTTTTATTGCATTTTCTATAACATTAGCATTTTCACATCATTGTCCATTTGGCAGGGGATTAAGAGAGGTGTGCTTATCAAGAAGAGGTTATCAAAGGTCTAAGTCTAATCAAGAGGTTGTATTCAAGCTATTCAAGAGCTTATCACCATCAGAAAAGTCATAAAGCTGAATGTGGTTCATCTCCTATCTTGGAGGCCATTGTGAAGATTACCAGATGATAGTTGTTGCAGTGAGAATCGTGATACCAAGCTATTGACTAACTTGAATCTTTAATTCTTAAATTCACAACCGGACTTTAATTTATCCAAAGGAAAGGTCTAAAGAAAGAAAGAACCTTTTGCACGATGTAACAACAACGCTAAGAGATTCGGGGATCGGGGGTTGGTTATGCATAGGGTAGGTTTTTCACATCCTAAACATCTGTAGTACTCTACAGGAAACTTTTGTTTGTTTGCATGCTAAGTTTGTTAAATGTTTTCTAAGGTTTGGGTTGGGTAAAAGGTGTACGTTAAGACCTAAAGATAGTTTCTAAGTTTGCTCGCAAAGATATCGCGTCCTCTGCCTACGTATCCTAACTAGGATAGAATCAGAGCAATCGTAGTTCACCTCACTAGGGTATGAAGAACACTTGATTAGGATCAAGGTTCAAAGGGGAACAAACATATCCATGCTTGTGTAGATTTTTAACAAAACTCTCAAGATCTATGTTATAACACTCAAGAAAGGGAAGTAAATAATCATATCCATGATTCTTACATAGAGTTAACCAAACTCTATCCTAAAGTTCTACGTTGTGAGACCAATTGGTTCTATCCAGACCAAAAGGTGGGAGAAGGGGGAAGGTTGCTCGGCAAGATATCGCATCTTGTGCCTACGTATTCTCATTGTTCAATGAGAAATCAGAGCGGTCGTAGTTCAGGCACGAACTACAGAATAAGGATCAATTGGTTCTTTCCAGACCAAAAGAGGGGAAGGTTCTATCCAGACCTATGGGTTTAAATCCTATTGGTTCTATCCAGACCAAAAGGGGGGAAGGTTCTATCCAGACCTATGAGTTAAAATCCTATTGGTTCTATCCAGACCAAAAGGGGGGGGGGAAGGTTCTATCCAGACCTATGAGTTAAAATCCTATTGGTTCTATCCAGACCAAAAGGGGGGAAGGTTCTATCCAGACCTATGAGTTAAAATCCTATTGGTTCTATCCAGACCAAAAGGGGGGGAATGTTCTATCCAGACCTATGAGTTAAAATCCTATTGTTTCTATCCATACCAAAAGGGGGGGAAGGTTATATCCAGACCAATGAGTTATAAGATATCTATGACCCAAGGGTCAAAAGAGAGGATTTTCCTTTGGAAGGAGAGAGAGAGAGAGAGAGAGGCAACTTGGATGAGAACTAAAAAGTTCCATCACTTTGGGGAAATAAACTTAACAAAGCATATTCATTCACACATGATGAATATAAGGGATATGGTTACAACCAAACAAGCATGCATATCACAATAAGCAAGGATTTAAATCAAGATAAATGGTTACAACCAAGGATCATATATTTTAACAAAGATGACAGTAACAACCCAAGAAAGACATATTAACAAATATGAAGGTAACAACCATGCAAACAAGTCACAACTTAAGGTAAGCATGTCATAGGTCAAAGTGCATCAAATGTAACAACATCATACCAAACAAATCATGTATTGATAATAATCAAATACAAACATACATGCAAGAAATGTTACAATAGTTCAAGCTCAAAGTTTTTAGGAGGAAACACATAAGCTCATGGTGACAACTAAAGGAAGGCTAACCCTAACATGTTAACTAACACATGGGAATCAATCATCAACAAATTTCACAAGATAAATTAAGCATGGTATAAAAGAAATTCATCAAGACGCAAGGTAACAACCCTAAAGACGAACCAACTCTCAAGTAGGCAAAAGGCAATGTGAATACAAGCAATTTGAAATTTTCTTTCATTAAATGACAATAGACATTAATACGAACATTTTGCAAAAAGAACTGATTAAAAAAGACGAGGCATGCAAAAGTTATGATTTATTGAATTTTTAAATGAAGGCAAAAAAAATGAAGCATGTGATAAAAAGAAAATGGCCATGGGAAGGGTTATACACAGGCCCTTATGTTCACAAACACAAAAGACAAACCACTCAGCCACTGCGCGCGTATGGTAATCAAATGGAAAAGAAGAATGAAAATAATGAAAACACGATAAATAAATAAAAATAATAAAAAAATAAAAGAACCAAAATGGATCATCACTGAGGATCGAACCCTGGCATGTGAAGTGAAAGGCGCATGTTGTAACCACTGGGGTGGCGATACATCCGTGTATTTAGCCACCCCCATAAATATACATACTTAAACAAGTGTAAAAGCTGGGCAAACCTGAGGTAAGAACAAGTGGAAAATGCAAAACGGTTTGATTCATAACTCTGTCAAAACTTAATCTTTTTTCAAGAAATTTTAGTCAAATTTGATTGATTTTTGATGAGGATTAATATGGTAATAACCATGTTTTAAAATAATGCACACATCACAAAATTTTAATGAACATGCAAATGGATGTTTAGAGATGCACTTTGGTATGCCATGATCACAGCAGATGCAAATAGATCAAATTACAAATGCATACAAACTCCAAATGTGCAAAAGATCAAGCCCTTACAAAGAAATGAATCAAAAGACAATGTGAAAGGATTTTGGCACATGAGCTGCTATGACTTGCACATATTTAAACAACATAATCAAAACATCAAGTCAAACCATACTTAACCAAGCTAAGGGCTACAACCAAATCCTAACAACCTAAATGACCAACTGTCAACCTGAAGATTTGACAGAGAGTACTGCTAAGTCAATGTCATGATCCAAAACATGACTGCCAAGTTGTAAAACAGTGAATTATGGTTGAAATGGCCACTTAATGATAATGGAGGTTGACAACCTTTAAGCAAAACAGTGATGGAAACAGTTGTACCAAAGGGTTCTTAATAGCCTGAAAAAGTTCAACTGAACTATCCTACTCAATGATACTTACTACATCCCAGCAGGCTTATGACAGTCTCTCCCACCAAATCTGGCAGCATCCTTTAACAAGGCTTTAGAGACAGCATTAAACAAGCAAAGCAAATGGTTTACAAACAGCAGCAAGAGCACAGTATTTGGCATGGTCAGAAATGACAGATCATAGCAGTATGACATAACAGTTGTCGTTCAAGAGTTGAAATGGTATTTTCAAAAAAAAAGAAAAGTTATTGATGCAATTAATTCAAACAGTCAAGTATGATTCACAACAATCACATATATGTCTACTAGTTTCAAACATCAACAAGCATGAACCTAAACCCTCATGGATTCTGAGATCCCAACTGAAATTTGATTACAAAATAGGTTGATAACCCTCAAAACATACCTGTACAGCAATATGTCATTCCCATATTTGTCTTATGTACCTGAATTCCGACATCAGTGTTAAAAGCAAACACACACATAGAGTCTTCAAACCAACAACAATTTGGTCTGAACAGCACTACAACAATTTTAGCAAACTTGTATAGGCCAGGCCTGTTAATCCTACATAGCTTGTAACCATCAACCAAAGATACTGAACTAGCACTAAATAGAATCCTAACATTATAATGCCAAGCCAAATAAGGGATGCAAACTGTCATAACAGAACAAACACTCCTACATCAGGCCTAAACATCTAAACCTAACAGATATTGCCCTTGAGTTAACAAACTCAAATATTGACAGCAATTGAATCATAACCTGAATATGTCCAATTCCAATTTAAACCATCTAACCACAACCCAACAACCTAAAGTCATAATCTAAGGACATGAACCTAGCACTAAGTGGTACTAAGAAAACTGCTATCAAAAGGCCAAGGGAAACTGTCATAAAGAGTTGGCAACTTTGGGCACACAACTCCTAGCAGTGGCAAAAGCAGACAAACAAGGCAGCTGGTAGCATTCAACTAAACAACACATCCTGATCCAACTAAAACAACAGGCCTGTAGGTCAGTCTCAAGCACAACATAAACCTAAACATCAATGGACTCCCTATCCCAACTACAGTGCAAAATGAACTGTGGCTTTGAAAATGTGGTAATGAAACTGGGCTGAGGAACTTCAAGATAGTTGGACAGAAACCAATACCTCACTTAATCATATCTCCATAAAACAAGATGTATACACATACAACTTTCAAATCAAAAGACTTGACAGACCAACCATAGCAAAGTTCAGCACCAACTCACACCAGCCAAGGATTCTCTTATCACAACAAAAGTCCAACAATAATCTGTTGCAAATTCAAGCAAAATTGTGGTGAGAGCTCTCTCCACATTTCCATTTTATGCCAATAGGTCCACACCAGCCAACAACATCATCTCAACACAAGCAATCTCCACAACTGATCCCAAAACCAAAACCTAGCCTATAAACTCTAAAACCACCTGCCAGCCCTATAGCAGCAATTAGGTCAGTTGACAAACCTTTACAAAATGACAGCCTTGATCATCCCAAAACCTGCTAGCATCAAACTCTAAAACAGTAGTGGACTACTAGTTCTATGTGCCTCAGGAAAAATGGAGTAGATGAAATCAAACATAGCAGCCTATCAGCAGGTTGGAAATAAAACCAAAGCAAACCAAACAAAAGTTCTTGTTGACAGCCTCAGTCATACACAAACAGGTTGGTCAGATTCCCAAAACCCAAATATAACAGTTGCAAGCTCCTCAAATAATGGGGAAATTGTTTATTATCAAACCAAACATCAAATACTAAATTCCTTATGACAGTTGCCAAACATTAAACCTAACAAAGTTCAAAACCAAACAAACTAAACTAAGCCTCTTCAAGTGACAACTACCAATGCAAACAGTTTTTTTAGTAATTGAACATCTATGGTGAAGGTTTTGATAGCACTGAACCAAAGCTCAACATCCAATGGTCATCAAAATCTGGCCTGAATTCAAACAAGCAAAATCTGAGACCCTCAAACTACACTCTCAATGGCTGAAAAGGTCCACCAACCACCAGACCAAAAACTGATCCAACTCTGTCCCAGACCAACATTCCTAGGCACTGAATACAAACCAAACATCCAATATAGGGATTCAGCCCTGATAACAGCTAAACCTAATCATCTTTCCTAATACACCAACAACAACCTAGTGGCTGATAGGATCTCAACCTGAACCCCCCCCCCCCAAACGGCCCTCATGGTTGTAACAGAAGTGAAGCATACAAAACTAAAAACCTCAAACAGCCCCTCACCTAACCTATAGCACTCTTGATAACAACATAGGCAAGTCAGCTAAATTTGCACAAGCATAGAGGTTAAAACCAAATATGAACTTGACCAGTGCAGAACCAATCAATCACAAACCAAATGTATTATGATAATTACTAGACTGAACCAAACATGAAGAATAGCTTTGACAGCAAAATTGCATTTCTAAACATAGCAATGTTTAAACTTGTTCAACATACCAGATCCATACATACATGAAGCATCAATGATGAATAAACTTAACATGACATACCTCTTGTAGACCTTCTTGAGCAAACTTAATAGCAGAGAAACCCAGAGATCCTCTATTGGCACCAATTTGGAGTTTGCTTCCTCTTGAAGCAATAAGCAACCTTTAGGACAGTTTGAGTAATGAACCTCCCAGTTGGTTTTTGAGCCTTTGGACAGTTGAAACAAGATATATATGAGGTGTTGGGGGTGTTGAAGTGGTAGGAAAAGCCTTAAGTAGAGACTTGGCTCCCAAAGTGCATAAAAGTCAAAATATGAAGGTATGAAGGTTGACTTTTAGATTGGTTAGTTTTTTGATGAAAGTAATGACAGGAGCAGTTTTAAATGGCCATTTTAAGGGTGTGTAGATGGTCTTTGAAGTGTTTTGATGTTTGGAACAAGAAATGTCATGAAAAGTGGAAAATGGTGATTTTGTGATTATTCTTCACTTACAAGTAAAGAAGGAAAGAAGGAGAGCTATGTGTTTATGATGTTGTGGATAGTTCTAGTGTGATTTGGAGACTGTGAAGAAGTCTCTATTTATAGACCATGAGGAGCTTGGGGCAGATTTGGTTGCATTGGCCTTTGGAGGAAAATTTGGAGGAAATCTTCCACAAAATCTTGAGACATCTTCATCCATCATGCTATTGGCTCAATGCAAGCAAGAACTCAAGTGGAATGAGATGTGTGAGGTGACTGAATAGTGCCTAGAGTGTAGAGGTTACAGCTGCTACAGTTTTGGAGCAAAAAGTTTCTCTTTCCTCTTTTGAATTTCTTGATGTTTTTATTGCAACTTGCTTGCAACTTGTCTTTCTCTCTCTCTCTTCACATCTTTCATTTTTTCTGCATTTTTACTCATCCACACCTCTAAATATCAGATTGAACATGATCCAATGGCTGAGGGTGGCCCAAGTTGTTGAAATTTGAAATTTGGAAAGAGTTGAAGTGGTGACTTCAAGTGTGGCAGCCCCAACTTCCATGATCCATAACTCTCTGCTCACAAATGCTATTGAGGCGTTCTACCACATTTTAGAAAGCCCTCAAGTAGCTCTACAACTTTCATGTTTTTGAGATTTTCAAATTCCCACTAAAACTAGGTCAAAAGACCTCTCAAAGTTGCTGAAAAACAAGCCTAAAAGTGAAATTTTTCTAAGTTATTTTCCCTTCTTGAAATGAATTTGGTCATAACTCCAAATCTATGCATTTTTTGATCATGGACCACTTTGGGACTCTTGTTGGAATTGCCAATAGATTTCCAATGAGATTTTAACCAACTCAATTGGATGTGTGGTTGAGGAGTTATGGTCTTGCCCTTTTCAAAATCCTAATTCCCGATTTTTGTGATTACTCCCTAACCCTTGATCCAATGGTCCTGAAATTTTATGGGCAGGTGTAATATGACATAAGGAACATTTTTGATACACATCTTAAAGTCAAATTCCTTATGAGTGAAGAGTTGACTTTTCGGTCAACCGTTCGATCAATCGGTGACTACCGAGTCGACCGTTGATGCTCTGAGTATTTTGAGGCCTTGAAACCTTTTGAGTAGACTTTACTAAGCCATAGGAACTTCATGGACCATGATCCCACCATTGTAACACCTTTTAAATCAAAAGTCAAACTACGGTTGACTTTTCCTAATCGAAAACCCTAATTGGGTATCTTGAACGGCACTGTTTTCAACTCCTGGGTGACAACCTCAAATTGGATTCATACTTGACCCAATGTAGTATCCTTAATCTTGTTTATAGTTGAATCAATCCAAAATATTGATTGATCAAACCATCGAAGCCTCGATTTTTGACGGTACGGAATCCTGATTCATCTGCATCTTGACAAAGATAAACTTGAAATGGGTTAAGGTTAGTTAATCAAATGAATATGATCCTAAAATGATGACGAGGATCTAAAGGGTCAAAATTTGGGGTGCAACAGATGCCCCTATTTAAATATCTTCACTAGATGGCAATGAGAGATGACAATCCTCATAGAATCCTAGTGAAAGGTATTTAAATATAGCAAACAAGAAATTTTGTCCCTTAGATCCGATGGTATGCAAAAGGACAAATGCTGAAATGCAAATGAGTTCTAAATGGTGTTTTATGATGCTTGAATGCAAGACAGATGCAGACACATGAGCAAATATAAAAGAACGGCAACACGACGAGTAACCGCTCACGAGGGACTTAACACACTGGGGAAAGATCCAAGGCAAAGTCAGCAAGACAGTTCAAACATGACTAAAGATGTTGTTCAAGGGAGTCTTTCATACAGGGGACACAAATTCCACCAGAGAAGACACATCTTCATTGGGGAAAGGAGACACAAACCTCACTGGGGATAACTAGATGAGGAAGCCCACTGGGGAAGAAGGCAATTCTTCATTAGGGAAACGAAAGAAAAGAAACGCAAACCTCATTGGGGAAGAAACCCTCTGGGGAAAACTTTGCTGGGGAATGGTTCCACTGCGGAAGCAAATCTTCACCGGGGAAACGACGGAACGAAGACATGAACCTCACTGGGGATAACCAGATGAGAAATTTCCTATAACGAAGAGTTCAAACGGGATCTTCAGGAAAAGGTAGAAACAAGACCAGACGCACCGGGGAAGCTAGTATCCACTAGTTCTCCGAGACTCAACTGGGAAAGCAAAAGCTTCAAAGGGGAAACTGGTGACGACCAGAACAACGAACAACTTCAACTAGTGTTAGTTTTCACTAGACTTACTGGGGATGATAGTGATGACCAAACCAACAAACGGTTTCCAAAAAGTGCTAAATACCACTAAACTTCCTGGGATATGGTGACGACTAAATCAAAGTTCCAATTACAATTGGGAATTCCAAACAATATTGATGAAACATAGTGCTTCAAACTGGGGGAATTGGTAACAACCGACTAAAAACGATTAGTTTTTGAGCCATACTAGCAACTACTAGGCTTAGAGGGGACTGGTGATGACCATATCGGGGTATACCAATAACAATTGATTCTGGATAATGCTAGTAACCACTAGATTTAACTGGGAAGATTGGTAATGAACGAGTCCAAGGAGACCAATAACCATCGGATTTGGGTAACACCAATAAATACTGGATTTTCAAAGAGTTTGGTGACGACCAGGTCCGCAAACAGGAACAAAAGCTAATATCCTCAAAGTGTTAGGATATAGCAGAGACACAACCCTCAACACGTTAGGATTGTACCCAGGCTCTCAAAACATTAGGAACGAAATATGAACATCCTCAATACATTAGAATATAGAAGAGACACCACCCTCAACACCTTAGGATCAAAAACTAATACCCTCAAAACATTAGGATATAGAACACTTCATGCAAATGCAACTACTTTAGTCTCTGGGAATTTCTGAACTCGGGATTCAAAGTATACATCTCCAAAGGTACACAACCTGTGCTCGGGATGGCAACAAACATCTTCCAAAAGGTACAAAACATGTGCTTGGAATCAAACAATACATCTCCAAAGGTACGAAACCTGAGCTTGGGATGTCAATAGACATCTATCTCCAAAGGTACACAACTTGTACTTGGGATAGAAACAAACATCTTCCAAAGGTCCAGAACCTGTGCTTGGAATCAAACAATACATCTCCAAAGGTACGAAACCTGAGCTTGGGATGTCAACAAACATATATCTCCAAAGGTACACAACCTGTGCTTGGGATAGAAACAAAAATCTTCCAAAGGTACAACACCTGTGCTTGGAATCAAACAATACATCTCCAAAGGTACGAAACCCGAGCTTGGGATGGAAACCATCATGACTTAGTTTGGAATGATACACAACCAAATTGTCAGTATTCGTCGTTCATGGATTTTCATAATGCCAATTACTAACGGGCCTTACTTGAAATATGATTGGTCGCCACCAAATTACTTATACCAGTATCCATTGGATTTTCAAACAATGCTGGTTACAACCGTGCGTCGACGTGCTTAAGATAAACTTCTCAAATGAGACTGCCATTTATCGTTGAAGAAGGATAAGCTTCTCTGAAGAGATTGACACTTCTCGCTGAAGACGATTAAGCTTCTCCACCGAGACTGCCACTTATTGTCGAAGACGAATAAGCTTCTCTACAGAGACTGCCACTTACCGCTGAAGATGATTAAACTTCTCCGAAGAGACTGCCATTTATCGCTGAAGATGATTAAACTTCTCCGAAGAGACTGCCATTTATCGTTGAAGACGATTAAACTTCTCTGAAGAGACTGCCATTTATTGATAAGCTTCTCTACAGAGACTGCCACTTATTAATAAGCTTCTCTACAGAGATTGCCACTTATCATTGAAGACGAATAAGCTTCTCTATATAGACTGCCACTTATTTGTAGACGAATAAGCTTCTCGCCAGAGATTGCCACTTATGGATAAGCTTCTCTACAGAGACTACCACTTATCGCTGAAGATGAATAAGCTTCTCTACAGAGATTGCCACTTATTGCTGATGATGATACAAAAATGTTCTTTTTGATAGATAGTGCAAAATAAATGCACATCCAGGTAGGTTCAGCGACCGACAGGGACCAAAGTTCAATCTAGAATATAGCCAGAAAGAAACTGTCAAACAAGACACCAACCATTGAGAAATGAACTCGAATAGTGACTTACCTTATCCAATCATGGAAAAAGATAACTGAAGCAACCATCATCCACGAGGATTAAACTCTGTGGGGAATTGATAAAGGATGGACATTTTATGCTTAAGGGCTGACAACTCTATTGGAGAGAGACAACACACCCAATCACTGAGAGGGGAACCAAAGTGAAACAGGAACAGAGATAGCAAAAAAAATGCACAGATATTATGCATATTTTCATTTAAAATATTTTTGATGTATTATTTATTTATTTATTAAAATTTTAGTTCTTTATCCTTTGATTTTATTTCCTTAAATTTGTTAGTGTACTTTGTTAAATTATGTAATTAATTGTAAATTCCTTTTGATTGGTTCATAATTATACCAAACCCTAGTCTTCATCAAGACTTCAATCCTTTCATTAAACTCTAATCCTTACTTCTCAAAACGATAATTTTCTCAGCAAGTCCTAATTCTCATCAAGTCATAATTCTTTCTTAAACCCTAATCTCACCAAACCATAACCTCATTAAACCCTAATCTCATCTCAAACCCTAATCTCGTCAAAACCAAATCTCATCTCAAACCCTAATCTCACCAAACCCTAGTTTTCATCAATACCTTAATTCCATCATTCTTTCTCAAATCATGAAATTCAATCCAAACTTCAATTCCACAAGTTTGAACCTTTCCTAAACAAGACTTTGGCCTTTTGTCGAGTGCCCTTTCAAACCTTGGCTCTTTGTCAAGTTCCCTCTCAAGATTCTCTTCCTTCTATAAGAATTACTAAAATACTTCATAGTACATTAACACTATTTTTTATATAAACTTAAAAGGAAAGGATTGTTGGAATCTAGCATTCTAGCAAAACCCTTGAGAGATTGGTATCAATTCTTGCACATTGAGATATTTAATTATTTACGTCTTTCATCCTTAAAACACTTAATAAATAACTTGGAATAAGAGGTGTTAGAGTTTAGCATTCTAGCACAACTCTTTGAACCATTGATCACTATCAATGTTCAGGGTCTACAAACAATTTTCTTAAACAATCTTGAATGAAAGAGACTGTTAGAGTTTAAGACTCTAGCATAAACTCTCGAACATTTGATTATCATCAAATGTGCATCATCCCTAAAATATATCAAAACTGTATTCAACCTCATACCCGAACTTCGATTTCTCTGGTTTCTTCCTTGAAAGGATACATAGACACTTGACTGCGAAGTCTTGGAAAGTACCCTAATAATAAAAATCTTTTAAGTCTTTCCTTTAATAAAAATAAGAAGAAAAAAAATTTCGTTCTATCTTTTCCTACTCAATAAATAGAAGATTATAAACTAAACCTTAAGCTAACATCCACTCTATCCTAACAAAATGGTTCCCGTTGAGTATAATAGACGTGAGGAATCTTAATACCTTCCCCTTGCGTAACTGAATTTCAAACATAGATATTTGTTTCGATGAACTTATCCTTATCCTTGAATTTAGGGATTTTATTGGATGTTTTACCTTTCCCTCTAAGGGAATAAATTAAGATCGGTGGCGACTTCTTCGTTAGTCCATCCGCAAGCGCATTGCAAGGTCGCTCGTTTTTCCAACTTGGATATATAATCAACAAGTATGACACATACCTAAATCAAGTGGAAAAGAATCAACATCATTCTCAACAAAGTCATGGGATAGGAGAATTACATCTCAATTAGGGATGACTAATTTCTAATCTATTTGAAAAGGTTTTAAATTGAAAAGCCAAAGTGGCAAAGATTTGAATAAGGTTTATGTCTTTTGGTCTTATGAAAAAGGTTTAAATATGCTTAAGATGTCTCGAAGCATTTACTAAGAAAAGTTTTGAAAAAATCAATGACCTAAGGTCAAAGTTTCTATTGAAAAGGTTTAAGTTTTGGAAGAGTGGGAAATAATTGTGAACCATCTAAAGGTGAATTTGCCTAAAGGAAACTTCCTAAAGATAATTAAGGATCACGCAATAAGGAAAGTTGTAAAAGAGAATAAAGATGCATATGCATATGACAAAAAATCATTAATAAGTCTATTCCCTTGGATTAGGTAACATAGGATAAGATGAACATGGGTACAAACACATATGACATTCAAGAATAAAATTAAGTGAGACATGATACACAACAACAAAATAACTTTAAATACACAACTATAAAAAAGCAACTTCAAAAACATAAAGCATAGCTCAAGTATGAACAAGATAACACATGGATCAACAAGCATAAACAAGGTATACAAAAAATACATTTGATCAAGTCATACTTAAACATAAGCTAACATCTACATGTGAGCAAGAGACATGGATACATAATTCATCAAGGAATACCTCAACAAGGTAACATCAAAGACATAAGGCAATGATATGCATATGATATGGCTCAAATAAGAACAAGATCAACATGAATCATCAAGCACAAACATGGTACATGTTATCAATACATTATCTTCATTCACAATAAGTTTATACAAGACAACATTAACACAAGAGCAAAGAACAATACATGAATTCATCATGGATTTTAGGTCAACAATGCATTCAACCATAGTTCTAGACATCTAGACAATTGAAACTAGCATAAACATTATAATCAATAATAATTTTAAAGGTATTCAAAATAAATAAAATCAAAAGTATATAAATTTAATAAATAAATAAAAGGGTAAATGTATTTTTTAGGTTTTCACAATATGAGAATAAAAAAAAAATAAAAATAAAATGTTTTGACTTTAAAATTTTAAATAATATAAACAAATTAATTAAGATTTTCATGATTTTTAAATATGAATTAAAATAAAATAATAAATATATTTTGGTATTTTAAATGTGGAAACAAAAATGAGTTAAAAATATGGAAGAGGAAATTAAAAGAATAGAAAGAAAAAAAAATAGGGAAATGTAAATAAAAGAAGATAATATGAGAAAACCATGAAATAAAAAGAAAGGAGGGTTGTTGGGGTTCGAACCCGCGCCCTCGGAATCACTCAACAAAACCTGCCAACCATCGGGCCATGCCATATGGCCTTGTCATTCATTTCGCCCCAAAATATTTTAAAATGAAATTCAAAAATAGAAAACATGTGTAGGCTACTTCATATTCAACCTCAAGACAACATATTTTCAAAAATACTAATTCTTCATTTTTGCATCAAACATGGCAAATAGATACAATACCTTGATTAGAATTTTAGAAGAAGTTCAAAAATGACCATGAATTTCATTTATTTTAATCACAGCTCAAGAATTCTACACATTACCAGATAAACCCTAATATTTCAAACAAAAATTAAATAGCACATATGAACAATCAATCAACAATAACTTTGGGCTTTTATTCCCTACATCATGGAAAACAATGTGGTAACAAGAATGAATGCAAGTGATGCCTCTAAGAGTGAGAACCATAAATGAAAAACTTACATATTTGAGTGTGTCCAATGCACCTTAAAGTTCTCTTCTAGATGGACAATAATGATCTGACAGCTTCACTAAACTCCCAAGAGTGTGTTGGAATGGTCACTTTGCCTTGAAATACTCTGAACTGCCCTATCCAAATCAACTTGCACATGAAGAAAGTGAAAAATGGAAATGGAGTTTGAGGTGTTTCAGGTCATGTTTGATTATTTGGGAAGTTTATGTGATATGTATCGAAGTTGCTTTAATGGAGGAAATGGATGTATGGTGGGTGTGTGATGAATTTGGATGTTTTGGTTTGAAGAGAAATGAAGACCACTTGAAAGTGATTCAAGTATTCTTGCTTGATTGATGAATGTGTTTGCTGAAGTTGCTATGGATTTTTTGTGTTTTTTGCATCTGGTATGAGGCTCCTTATATAGAGGTTTGATCTGATCAATTTGCAAGAATTTGGACAAAGCAACATTATGGTTCAATGGACAATACAACTTTTCCATAAAGTTGATGAAGGTACAAGTAGCCTTTTTCTTTCTAGTGTGCCTGTAAGTTGACTTTGCCTCACATATTTTCTGGCTTGTACCATCAACTTCTAATGTTTAGAGCACGTCCTTACCATCCTGGACAATGTAGAATGATTAAAGCACCTTTTCATGTAATGCCCAAAACTGACTCATGATGGCACATTGGATCAAAGTTTTCTCTTGTGAATGGAGATCCAATTCTGCAGAATTTGGTACCAAATTGAAGATATCATGGGATACTACAAGTTTCATGTTGATGGTATCTTGATTAGAGGCTTACAAAATTGTCAAAAGTTGCATCCATCAAAAATTGCAACCAAACTAACTAGGACTTAGCAAAAATCTAATTCAGTTTGAACCATGATGATCATGATGAAATCCCAACTTTGGTCAATCACATCTTTCAATTGGTAAGATCTTTTGGATCCATTTTTCACCAAAATGAAGTATTAAATGTGGTATTTAATTGAATATATAAATCATCAAAAAAGGTGGCTTAAATTTTTCATAAGGGATCCACAAAGTCATGCACTTGACAATGTGAAAAACTTAGAAAAATTTCTATGTGTTTTGGATTTTCACACAACTTGAAACTTTAACTTTGGACATCAATATTTTCCACTCCAAGAAAGCTTTTGGATTTTAATTTTCATTAATGTTTTGTATTAAATTCCATATTTTAAAGTAGTTTTCAAGTGTTTCCATTGGATGTTTGAGGAAGAAGTTACAATCTTAGAAAGTAGGTCACTTGACCATGAGGATTTGTACTTAGAAAAATTCAAGAAACCCTAATTTGGCAATTTTGCATCTTTTCTTGATTTCTTGATTAATTAAAAACATATTTTATATTTTCATGATTATTGACTCGAGGAAACCATATTTGACCAAAAACTCCAAAAGTCAAACTTTGACTTTGATCAACAGTTGCTTTTCATCAGATGAATTCAAATTCATCAACTATCAACAAATCAAAAATTTTGAGCTAATACAAACACATGAATGGACTAAAATGATTTACTTGAGGCCTTTCAATCATTTCTTCAGGTATGAAATCATGCCTTGGTAAAAAAGTCAACCCTGAGTTGATTTTGACCAAAATCCTAATTTGGTGTACCAGATGAATTAGAGCTTGATGAAATGGCAAATGATGTAACCTTGCACTTGATTGTGGATGAAGGGAAACTCTTGCTCATGTTGAATGACTTAGGAAATTGAAAAAATTGAGAACCACATAAATCATTTATTGATCATCTGCTTGAACTTCTTGATGTAAAACCCTAGATTGTGAGCAAAGCAAGCAAAGTGCATATTTTTGTATTTTCAATGGGATTAGTAAATTCTAAAAGACACACACGTAAAATGCTTGATGTTATGCAAAATGATTCAAATGAGGTGAAATCATAGGGTTAAAAATTTAGGGTATGACACCAATCATACCTCCATACAACTTCTGATAGACTTTGGTGTTGATTTCCTCTTTGCTCAAATTGCATGTTGGAAGCATATGAGTGTTCATGATCTTGCAATCATCTAGCTTGAACTTCTTCAGAATCTCCTTTGTGTATTTTTTTCTGATGAACATAGACTTCATCCTTGCATTGATTGATTTGAATACCAAATAAGAACTTTAGCTCTCCCATCATACTCACTGAAACTCAACCTGCATTGTCTTTGAGAATTCTGGACAAAGGAAAGCTTTTGTTGAACAAAATATAATATCATCTACATAAACTTGGAAAATTAAGACATCATTTTTAAGTGTCTTTCTAAAGGGTGTACTGTCAACTTTCTCTTTTTGAAAAGCATTTTCTAACCAAAATTGCTCAGTTTCTCATACCAATCTCTAGGAACTTGTTTAAGTCCATAGAGTGATTTCTTAAGTTTGAAAACATAATTTGGCTGAACTGAATCCACAAACCCAGATAGTTCTTTGAAATACACTTCTTTCGAAATGACTCCATTTAAAACATACTCTTAATATACATTTGGTATAAAATAATGTCATGATTAATAGCATAAGAGATAAGTAAGGTGATTTCCTCTAACCTTGCAACTAGTGCAAGGATTTTAGAGAAATCTATACCCTCTTGCTGACTATAGCCTTGAGCTATAAGTATAGCCTTAATTCTTACTACTTCTCCTTGATAAATTAACTTGTTTATGAATACCAATTTCATTCTAATAATGTTCTTACGAAAAGGTTTGGGTACTATATCCCATATATCATTTATTTGAAACTGATTCAACTCTTCTTGCATTGCCACAATCCAACCATTGTCTTTCCTCCTACCATTGAACAGTATGAACTTGTCAGATTCATTCATGACTATAAAGTTGTTCTATTAATCATAAATTCATAACAGCTGTCACAAAATTGACTAATGCTCAGTAGGTTATGTTTAAGTTCATCTACAAGCTAAACATTATTAATTGAGATACATGAGTTACTAATATTACCCATACCAATGATCTTTCTTTTCTGGTTTCCTCCAAATCCCATAGTTCCTCCCTTTTTTTAAACTTAGAATTTGGAACATATGCTTTTCTCCTATCATATATCGTGAGCAACCATTGTCCAAGTATTATGGCTGCAACCTTGCTTCCCCTATGAAGCATATTTATAGCAAAAAAAATTGAGATTTATGTAACCGTAGTCTTATGGGTCTTTTAGGGTTAGTTCTGATATGTCTATTATTTTTTTGTACCTTTTATCTCATATTATAAGGCTTAGGATCATTCAATACTTTTGATTTAAAATTTTGTCCTCTTGAATGGTTGTTGGCCTTAGGTTCTGAACCTTTCGAAACCTTAGCTCCTAATGTCTTATGTTCTGGCTTCTTTAGAACCTTTGACTTTTGAGTATTAGGTATTAGTTCCTTCAGAATCCTTGACTTTAGAATCTCAAGTTATGGTTTCTTTAGAACCCTTGACTCAACAACTTTAGGTTCTGATTGATTCATAACCTTCGAATTTTCAGCAGTAGGTACAAAATAAGAGTTAAGACCTTTTCTGAGTAGAGTTTTAAGAAGAAGGATCTATTGGTCTACTTAAGGTTTCAAACCTTATATTAAAATATTTGTGGGGCTAACCAAGTTCTTCCCTTTTACTTATACTTACACCATAAATCATGGATGCAAGTTTAGTTCTATTGAATCCAATTATGATAAACTCTTGAAGAGCCATTGCATACTCGTCAAGGGGTTTATCAGACACTTACTTTACTATAGTAATATGATCTTTACTATGGTATGTACTTTTCTGAAAAATACGTGTAAGAGGGAGTTGTTCGTGCGAGGAAAGTTTTTTTTTGTCAACAAGAATTATTGTATTGAACAAAAAATGTGAGAAAATTTTAGGTTTGAATTTCCCTTTTGTGAGGGTTTTGTATAGAAATTTTGTGTGTTTTCGGAAGTGTCCCTTTGGAATATTTGTTACTCCTATTTATACTAATTTTTAGGTCACCCAAAAAAGAAAGAAAAATCAAATATTCACAAATATGATAAGAATAAAATAGAACCTTACTTGTATAAAAAATCATACCAAATAATCCCAGATCTTTTTTCTTAATCGTTAAGATAACAATAAAAATAAAAATAAAAATAAATCAATTTAAAATATGTTTTTTGTATTTTTATTTAACATAAAATAAAAAGTGTAGCAACTACAATTTTTATATTTTTTATATTTTAAGGAAACTAAAATAAATATTTATTAAACAAAATACTCCTAACATAACCATTTTTTAATTAAAAAATAAAAATAATAATGAAAAATACAATAAAAATCACACAAATATCTACCTAAAAGATTTTAAGAAACCGAGATAAAATAGTGGTACAACACACACACAAACACACACTAAAATATATTTTCAATTTGTTTTTATCAAATAAAATATCTTTAAAAACATCTTAAAGTTGTGTCAGATGAGTTAGGAATCGTCAAAATAGCTATAGGCAAAATTTTGACTTATCTAATCGATTGAGACTTTTATTGCTGTTCATCTTTTTCCTTAATTTTTTGACTTATCTAATCGATTGAGACTTTTATTTGACCGAATCTCTATATTGTGGTCAAATAATAAGCTGTTAAATAAAATTGACCGAACCTCTATATATTGTGGTGTTCATCTTTTTCCTTAATTTGTTGCTATATATTTTCTGCAAATTATTTTTTCGCTGTTAAATATTAAAAATGATTTTAAATTATATATTTTTTGCAAATTATATTTCCACCGTTAAATATTAAAAATGATTTTAAATTATATATTTTAATTCTCAAAGATTTTCAAAATTACTCTTTTTTAATCACATAATTCACTCCACCTTCTTGTAAAATCACTATATATCTCTTTGAATCGCAATGACTATTCCCAATGTGCCATGTAACCTCATCACTTCTTTTCAATAAATAAAAATGGTGTGATGAATTGCAATACAATATTAATTCTCCAATTATTAATATCATATGATTTTATATTAAAATAAACATCTTCAAGTTGTTAAATATAATTCATTGTTTTGATTTGATTTGATATAATTAGATTTGGTTTTAATAATTTGGGCCTTTTATGTTTTGGGCTAGTGTAAACCTAAAACTATAAATAGGGTGCCTTGCTTTGTATTCTATATCACAACAGAACAGATTTCACAATTGCAGTTAGCAAGTGAAAGTTCAATAAGAAATCTCACAGTTGTGGGTAACACATTCTCTCCAAATATTTCTTCTCTCATTCTTCTCTTTCTTGTGTGTTCTTCTTTTCTTTTGTTGTTCTTGATAATTACTTGTTATTACCATTACTATCATATTGTGGGTTTGTTCATCAATCTTGAGATCAAGATTGAAGGAAATTCTTCATAGGGTGTGAGGTGAATTTCCAACATCTGGTATCTAGAGCTCCGGTTGAGAGATTCAAGGAAGGAAGATAGTAATGGCGATGAACTATCCGAACGGAAACTTTCCGGCGACCCTGCCAATTCTCAAGAAAGACAATTATGAGAATTGGTATAAGCAGATTAAGGTGATTTTCTGTTATCAAGATCTTTGGGATCTTGTGAAGGACGGAGTAACATCGCTTGGGGAGAACGCAACGGAGGCGGAAATGGCTGCGAACAAAGAATTGAAGAAGAAGGATTATAAAGCACTCTTTATAATTCATCAGTGTGTCGATCCTGATAACTTTGAAAAGGTTAGTGATGTTGATTCAGCAAAAGAAGCATGGGAGATTCTTGGAAAGTCGTTTGGAGGCGCAGAGAAGGTGAAAGAGGTGAGGTTACAAACTCACAAGAGAACCTATGAGTTGCTTCAGATGGAAGACAACAAAAGCATTACAGATTTCTTCACCAGAGTTACGAAGTTGGTGAATCAAATCAAAGTATGTGGAGAAGCGCTAACGACGAAAGCAGTTGTCTCAAAGATTTTGAGATCGTTGGCTCCAAAATTCGACCACGTGGTAGTTGCCATAGAAGATTCGAAAAATCTATCAGTGTTGACGAAGGAAGAGCTTCAAGGGACTCTTGAGTCTCGTGAACAGAGGATGGTTGAGAAAGCTGCAGGAAAGTCGAAAGACATGGCTTTGCAGGCACAGTCAGAAAAGGAAAGAAAAGGCAAAGGTAGCTGGAATGGCAACAAAGGAGGAAACCAGTCGAATAAGAAGAAACCTTGGAACCAAGGCAACCAAAGAGGTGGTGCTGCAGGTAAAGGAAGAGGTGGCGGTCGAAAGCCAGACAAAAGCCACATTCAGTGTTTCAATTGCCAGAAGTATGGTCATTATGCTAGTGATTGTCCAGAAAGGAAGAGAAATCAAAAGACTGATGCAAAGCTGGCGAAACATGAAGAAGAAGAAACATTGCTAATGGTCACAACAAAAGATGAAGAAAGATTCCAAGATCAGTGGTACTTGGACTCAGGATGCTCATCACACATGACTGGAAGGAAAGATTGGTTTGTCAACATGAAGCCCTCGTCGAAGAACACCGTGAAGTTTGCAAATGACAACACTCTAGCAGCCGAAGGTGTTGGTGATGTTCTGATTATGAGGAAAGATGGCAAAAGGTCAACAATTTCCAATGTGTTGTACATACCAGGCATGAAGAGTAATTTGCTCAGCATAACGCAGCTTGTCGAAAAGAACTACAAGGTAGTTGTCGAAGACAAGATGATGAGAGTTCTCGACGCAGGTGGTAGATTAATCTTGAAGGCTCCAATGTCTCAGAATAGGACCTTCAAGATTGGACTCAATGTGATGGAGCACAGATGTCTAGCAACTGCAGCCAGCAGAGATGAGTGGTTATGGCATTTTCGACTAGGTCATCTCAACTTTAATGACATCAGAGAACTGAAGAGAAGAAATATGGTTTCAGGATTACCAGAAATCGACATTCCAAGTGAAGTCTGTGAGGAGTGTGTTCAGTCGAAACAACACAAGAATAGCTTCAGCAAGGATGCAGGAAGGAAGTCGAAGGCTATACTTGAAGTCATATACTCTGATGTATGTGGTCCAATCCAGGTGGATCCGATTGGTGGCAATAGATACTTTGTCACGTTTATAGATGATTACAGTCAAAAGCTGTGGACTTACCTCATCAAGAAAAAAGGTGATGTGATTGAGGTATTTTCCAGATTCAAGTCCATGGTCGAAAGACAGAGTGGCCAAAAGCTGAAAATTCTGAGGACTGATGGTGGTGGAGAGTATGTGTCGAAAGACTTTGATACACTATGTGTAAAAGAAGGGATTGTGCATGAGGTGGTGCCACCTTACACTCCACATCAAAATGGGATTGCAGAACGCAAGAACAGAACCATCATAAATATGGTGAGAAGTATGTTGAATGGAAAGCATCTACCTAAAGAATTATGGGGAGAAGCAGTTTCGACAGCAACATATATATTGAACAGATGTCCGACGAAGAAGATTGAAGGAATCACACCAGAAGAATGTTGGTCTGGTGTCAAGCCTAGTCTCAGTCACTTGAAGGTGTTTGGATCTATAGCACATAGACATGTGCCAGATCAGTTGAGAAGGAAGCTTGATGATAAGTCGAATCAGATGATCTTGATAGGATATCATTCGACAGGAGGTTACAAGCTGTTCAACCCAGTGAATAAGCAGGTGGTGATCAGCAGGGACGTGATCATAGATGAGCTTAAAAAATGGGATTGGACTGAGAATGCCAAGAAGGATTCAGTGAGAATCTCTTGTGAAGAACCAGCCAATGAAGTGGAAATAGAAGTTCGACAGGAACCAGTTGCAGATGAAGCAGGTTCAAGCAGACCTCGACGAACAAGACACATGCCTGCAAGGTTGCAAGAATGTGTAATTACATCAGATGATGTAGTCGATGAAGAAGGTGAGCTGGTACACTATGCTTTCTACGCAGATGTCGAACCAGTCAATGCAGCTGAGGCATTGAAAGATTCGAAGTAGATGAAAGCAATGATTGAAGAGTTGGAGTCCATCGAAGTCAATGATACCTGGTCACTTGTCGAATTTCCGCAAGGCAAGAAGGCAATTGATGTGAGGTGGGTTTACAAGGTAAAGGTAAATCCTAAAGGAGAAGTAACTCGACACAAGGAGAGACTTGTGGAGAAAGGATTTCTTTAGAAGGAAGGAATCGACTTCGATGAAGTATTCGCACCTGTTGCTAGAATCGAAACAATGAGGTTGGTTGTTGGTCTAACAAATATGAACAACTGGAACACATGTCAGATGGACGTGAAGTGTGCATTCCTTAATGGCCCCTTAGACGAAGAAGTTTATGTTGCACAACCAGCTGGGTTTGTGATACAAGGCGAAGAAAGAAAGGTGTACAGGCTTCATAAAACCCTGTATGGACTTAAGCAAGCTCCAAGAGCATGGAATAACAAAATCGACAGCTTCTTAAGGGAGAAGGAATTTATGAAGTGTACAACTGAGCATGGAGTATATGTAAGAAGAAGCAATGGCGAATTGCTTATACTATGTCTCTATGTTGATGATTTGTTGATAACAGGGAGTTGCAAGAAGGAGATCGAAGATTTCAAACATGACCTAAGTGAGGAGTTTGAAATGTCAGACTTGGGAAATCTCTCACATTTCCTTGGCATCGAATTCTACAAGACAAGTAGAGGTTTGACGATGCACCAAAGAAGATATGCAGGCGAAATACTCAAGAGATTTGAGATGCAAGATTGCAACCAAACTTCGACTCCAGCTGAGCCCAAATTGCAACTGTCGAAGGATTCAGATGAAGATGATGTCGACCCAACCCAATACAGAAGACTTATTGGGTCACTTAGATAGCTTTGTCACACAAGGCCTGACTTAGCATACAATGTTGGTACGGTAAGTAGATTCATGCAGAAGACAAAGGTATCACACCTAGCAGCGACGAAGAGGATACTGAGGTATCTGAAAGGAACTCTCGACTATGGTATTTTGTTTCCAGCAGCTGATGAAGGAAAAGAATGCAAGTTAGTGGGATACACAGACTCCAGTTGGTGTAGTGATGCTGAGGATCGAAAATTCACAGCTGGTTATGTGTTTATGTTAGGTGGTGCACCAGTTGCTTGGAATTCGAGAAAGGAACCAGTAGTGGCATTGTCATCATGCGAAGCAGAATATATAACTGCTTCTCTTTGTGCATGTCAAGCAACTTGGATGGTGAACTTGGTCGAAGAAATCACAGGGAAGAATCATGGAGCAATTACCATGAAGATAGACAGCATGTCAGCTATCAACTTGGCGAAGAATCCAATAGCTCATGGTCGAAGCAAGCACATCGAAATGAGGTTCCATTATCTTCGAGAGCAGGTAACAGAAGGGAAGATGAAGTTGGAACACTGCAGAACTGAGAATCAGATTGCAGATATCATGACGAAGAGAGTGCAGGTCGAAGCCTTCAGAAGACTAATAGCCATGATGAATGTAGACAGTTTAGACACAATGAATTAGGTGGTGACAGTTAAAGTTTCAGCTTAAGAGAGAGCATTGGGATAGACTCACACTTGAGGGAGAGTGTTAAGTATTAACAAGTGTGTGTTAAGTATTAACAAGTGTGAGTAGGGTGGATAATAGTACCACATTGGATAGAAATGTGGTGACTTGAGCATTTATAAGTGAAAGAACCCATACACCTATCACCTTAAGGTTTTGGGTGAGTATGTGGTGTGTCTCTCACAAAGGTTGCTCTAGAAAAAAAAAATTCCCACTATGTTCAATGCTCCCTAGTTGAAAGTCCAATAGTGGTATCATGAGTCTTTGGTTTGAATAAAGAAAACGAGTTACTTGTATCGAAAGTATCCCCATAGGTCGTGGGTTGAGTGTCTCGTTGAAGAATGTCAACGGCGGTACAAGGGTGCAGTTGCACAATTAAAGTTTCCGCTTAAGGGAGAGCATTGGGATAGACTCACACTTGAGGGAGAGTGTTAAGTATTAACAAGTGTGTGTTAAGTATTAACAAGTGTGAGTAGGGTGGATAATTGTCCCACATTGGATAGAAATATGGTGACTTGAGCATTTATAAGTGAAAGAACCCATACACCTATCACCTTAAGGTTTTGGGTGAGTATGTGGTGTGTCTCTCACAAAGGTTGCTCTAGAAAAAAAAAGTCCCACTATGTTCAATGCTCCCTAGTTGAAAGTCCAACACAAGTAAATTTAAATTTGTAATTAGTATAAATATTAGTATCCAATCAAATTCTATGTGTCTAAGAATTTTCTAATTACTTTTTGTTAATCAACATAAACAGTATAAAACGTTATTATAAACAAATTTAAATAATACAATCAGACACATGACATTCTCATAACTATATTATATTGATGTTCAAATTCTCTGTCAACATCTTTTTGAACAAATCAAAGTATTATTTGTGTTTTGAAAGGAAATATATTTTTTTGATATATTGGAGAAGAAAAATTAAAAGAATAAAGTAATCATGGTAACACCATAAGAAATTGGCAGTTTCAACTTATGAGTCGTTGGAATCTGATATGCGAGAAATTTTCCTTTGCTGTTTTTTGGGAAACAACGAGAAACAACCGGTTGATGTTTTATCCATAGAACATGTTTTGATTGTATCGAACTTCTTATCCTCTTGTAGTTTCTCTTGTTCTGTTATTTTCTTCAATTTTTCCTTGTATATCTTCTGCATCACATATGTTTCAGCTAGTCCAAATCCTGCTGATGCCATGCTTTGTAAGAAAATAGTATGAATGATGATGAAAAGTGTCTTGAAAGTGAGAAGAACGTTGGGGGAGAATATGGATATATATAGACTTGGAATAGGCTTGGGGAACAAGGAAAGAAACTCGCCTCATACCGTCTAGTTTGACTCTGACTCATTTATTGTTTTTCTTTTGTTTCAAAAAGTTTGGGTGCTTCCTCGTTATTTATTGCTTTAACAAGTCCACATGATACAGCTCACACACTTATTATGGAAACAAATATATATATATATATATATATATATATATATATATATATATATATATATATATATATATATATATATATATATATATATATATATATATATATATATATATATATATATATATATATATATATATATATATATATTATGAGTAATGTTTTATCTAAAATTGTCTAAGTACGTAGCACATGTGCTTTATCTCTTGTGGTTATTCTTGTAGTGATATTTGATCTTCCACGTCTATTTCTAGAGGTAGGAATATGCCATTACAAACGTATGCCGTGGTTGTTACTCAATTTTAACTAGTGGACTGCTGTGGTTTTGCTATGACGCTTTTAGATTTACATTCCATCTATGTAGTTTGTTGCCTTGTTTCCTAAGTTTGTTTTTTCTAATATTGATTGATTTCTTCTACCTTTACTAACCACTATAATTGAGAACTAGGCCTTGTTTCCTAAGTTTGTTTTTCTAATATTGATTGATTTCTTCTACCTTTACTAACCACTATAATTGAGAACTAGGCCAATACCCGTGCAAGATAGGTAATATTATGGCTAACTTAAAGTTTCTTTATTTTTAGTCCATTTACAAATTTACAAAATTAGTCTTCTTATTTTCTTTATAAATAGTTTTTGTTCCTTCATTCTTCCTTTTTCAGGAAGTTAAAAAAAATTAGTTTATGGCAAAATTTACAATTCTTTCTCAAAAATTTTTGAGAATATCGAAGATGTCTAATTATGTCAACAATCAATTATGAGAGACTCTTAATAATTAGTAACAACTCTATATTAAAACATTTTATTTTGAGCATCGCAATCGATTATTTTAAGTACCTAATCGATTGAAGCATTCATTTGGCACATTGATTGTTTCCAAATTTATACCGCACATTGACCTATAAATCAAGAGCTTCTCTATCACTTTTTTACATGCAGAAAAAGTGACAAACCTCGCTTTTCATTTCTCTTATCGCCTCTCTAAAATCTTTCTTATTTTCTCACATATTTTAGTCATAGTACTTTGATAAATATACTTGAGTCTAATGAGGAACATTGTTCTCTTCTGTTGTCTCTTTTATTTTAAAGTTGTTTTCTTTACTTTGAATTTTCACTGCATATTTTTTTCCATTCTTTTATAAAATGGTTTTAAACTGTGCTCTCTTAAATGCTTTTAGTTTAAATTAACATTTTTCAAGTCTCGGTAATTCACCCCCCTCTTGTGTAGGAAGTTATATGTCCAACAAGAAGTATCAAAACCTAAGTCTTGTATAAAGACTAATCTTCTTAGGAGAAAGATGACTTCCAATACTTCTTTTAACAAGAAAACTTTTCTAATCACACCTCCAACATTTAATGGTGATATGTTTGAAATGTGAAAAACAAGATTTAAAATATTCATTTAAAATTTTGATCTTGAATTGTGAGAAATAACAATCTATTGCTCGTTTATCCCTACTTATTGTATTAATTGTGAACTAAAAGATAACTCATATTTTCTTTTGAACGAAGAGGAAAGGAGAAAATTCGAAATTGATTTTAACACTAAAAACTTTATAGTTATGTCTTTAAACGAAATTAATTTTTTTTTTACATTCTTAATTCTAATTCTACGAAGGATGTGAGACACTCTTGAAATGATCTATGGAGTATCTTCAAATATCGAACAACAGAGAATGAAAACTTGAGGAGAAGAAATTGAAACATCAGATGAATGTAAAAAATACTTTCATAGATGGTGTTCAACCCCAAGAAAATTTGGAAGGCTTGTTATAAATTTTGTAGGTAACAAAAATCTAAGAATTAAGAATTGGTATCACAAACCCATTCCAATCCTTAAATCAATAGATGATAATGTTTATAATTTTTAAGAAAATTCCATGAAAGAAGAAATTAAATTAGTTGATTCAATTGTTAAAAGATGAAGGGATGGACTCAAACCCATAAAAATCTCTAGCAACTTCATCAAATAACTCTTTTTGAAGAACAAGAAAAAGAAGAATAATAAAATTTAGTAGTTTCCTTTGAAAGAAAAATCTCGTTAATCAAACGATCCTCGAAACATTCAATGGCCAATGGAGAAACTCAATCAAGAAGAGAATAGAAGAACAAGAAGTTTCATCAAATTGAATCATTGAAAGAATAATTGAGAAAGAAGTCTCAACGAGCAATATATCCAGAAACTCAACATCAAGGATAAATCTCTCAAAGAATCAACCTTTGGTAGAATATTTGAAGAATCTTCTTCCAAAAAATAAGATTAACAAGTCTATGACACCTTAAATCCCAATAATGTTTTTTAATGTATAATATAACATTTGTTGCAGAATAATTAACTATAAAATCAAAAGGGTATCACATTAACATAGATAACATGGAAAATTCTCATAAATGAGTACTTTGATCAATACATAACAATGAGAAAAATAATTAAAAGATATGAATTACAACACCTATGTCACAATATCAGAGATTTATTACATACTAAACCAACTAGTTGACTTACTAGTTCAACAAAACATAAACATAAAGGAAACTGAATAAGTGGTCTTCTACACCATCTTCCATAAGGCACTCCTCAATATCGTCGTAACAATACTCTACACATAGATTCACATTGGGGAACATAGAAATAGAGAGGTATCATAATGATAATATATCACATTTACACGATTCATACCACATCACATAGAATCATGTTGTAATGCCCAAGTTTTTACCCCTAAGATCCCATATGTTATTTGCATCTCATCCCACAAACAAGATTTCAAGCTTTGGTTCTCTTACCTTCTTCTGCAGGTTTGTACTTGAGAGATCACCGAGCTCCTTTGTTTTCTTATTTATTTGATATTTGTTTATGTTTATGTTTACTAACCATTGATTAAAATCCAAATGAATGTTTTTTTTCCTTTAGTAACTTTTTCAGGAAGAATTTGGATCAAGGATATCAAATACTAGTCCCTCAGCTCGAATGAATTTCATCTGAACAAAGTCGAAGTTGATCTGCAACCATTTCAAAACCATATGATCAAGACCTTCCCAAGATTTGATTGACTTTTATTTAAGAGACTCCAAGGTTCATGTATTTATTTTCATGCCTTCTTTGACAAGCAAAAAGAATCGAGCCAGAGCCAAGACAACACATCAAAAAGGCAAATTTTCACCATTTTTGCCTGTGATAATCGATTATCAGTACTGGGTAATGGATCACCCTGTGCGGATTTTATGAAAATTGGGCAAATTCAAATTCTGCAGCATTTTTGGCACCAAATTCAAATATTGCAATATGAGAATATTCTAGATCACTTCATTTTAATTCCCCTACCTCATCATAATTAATCCCCACTATACACCTTCACTAATCACCACTTGATCATTAATTCCCCTCCAAATTCAAATTCCAAGCCTAATTTTAATTCTAAACCAAACACCAACCCACCAAATTTTCCAAGCCTTCTATAAATAGAGGCCTCATTTCTCTCATTTCATAAGCTTTTGATAGAAAAATTCACCTTGTCAAATTCTTTCTTGACTCTAAATTTTTCTCCAATTACCAAATTCACCAAAGCTCTTTCTTCCTTTGAAAGTTAGTAAGTTCATCATTAGGACTTACTAATATTTGAGTTAAACCTTCATCCATTCACTTTTTCATCATCAATTCTAGTATATTAATTCTTTGAAGTGTGGTTTGTGGAGCTGATTTAAAGAATTTCCAGATTTGGAGTGGTAATTTCTTGATCCAATATTGTTGTTCTTGATACATTTTCCACAATATGATCTATTGTTGATTCTTGTTGCTTGATCTTTGGATCTTGCAAATTGTGTTCTATTAGTGTTAATTGCTGTTATTTTACTTGAATTTTCGTGCTCAATTGCATCCTTGTTCATAAGGTGTTTGAAGAAATGATTAATCAAGTTTCTGCACATTTTCATACTATTTTGCTGCTGCTTTAGCAGTAGTAATTGATTACCAGTTTAGGATAATCGATTACTCATTGTTGATTTTTCCTTTTGGCTCTGTTTTGGGACTATTTTGGTTCTTTCTTCTTCTTCTTCTTCTTCTTCTTCTTCTTCTTCTTCTTCTTCTTCTTCTTCTTCTTCTTCTTCTATTTCCTTTTGATTTTTGCCTTAGAATGCACTTTTAAAGATCCTTTTCCTCTTTAAATTCATTGGACTTAGGGTGTATATGAAGTTGGATAAATATTCACTAATTCAAATCTATCCTTAAAGTGAATTGTTCAATTCATTTTAGGTGCTTTGAGTTAATGATATGTTTAGTGCTTTAATCCACCAAGATGAGTGGATGAACTTAAAGACAGAATGACCTTGAACATGTAATCCAATTTGGCGTTCCTTTTCCTCTTATCATTTTTCTTTTGATTGATGAAAATCTTCGATATTGTTTGAACTTATTTCAAGTTCTTGATGAAGATGATATTGTTACCTATTTCCTTTTTGTGCGGTATTGCCTTCGGAGAGTGATCTGCATATCACTTCTCTAGCACGTATTAGCTCTAACATCGTTATTAACCGGCCTCAGATAGTCGTTGTTTCTACATAAATCCGATTATGATTGCTTAACATAGCGTTAAATTGTCCCGTATTTAGAAAGTGATCATTCGTGGCTCAAACTTATGTTTGAAAGTCCAAGTATCGTTGATTATTTGTCTTAGGTTCATCACCTATAAAACTTGTTATTAGGAGGCTTTGACTTTATCAATCCTCTAATAAATTTTCATCAACTTTAGCTTAAGTGCATGAGTTAACCATCGTTGATCATTTTCTCTAACAACTAATCAGTAACTCACTAATGATATCATTGTACTAATTTTTTTTGTTTCCTTCTTGCTCCCTATCTCTCTTTTATCTTTATGCTCCATTATTATCATCTCATATCGTATTATTGTTTATGTTTCCATTATTTTTCCTTTTTCTGTTGGACACTGTTAGATGCCCAATTTTGCTTATTTGAGCTATCGAATGTGGGCATCTTTCACTCCTTTTTGTCGAGAAAGTTTTCAAAATCGCTCTTGCTTTGGTTGGTTTGCAACATTATGAGAAAGGATCTTGGTACCTTTAATTTGTGTGTTATTGTGCAGGAATTAGGCATGAAAGAGTAGGAAATTAAGACACAAGAAAGATGGAAAAGAAACCAAGAAATCAAGCAAACAACAGCAAGTTCGCTAGGCAAACTGCCAGCGAAGCTCCCTCCAAAACTTCACAAAGTTCGCTAGGCGAACTATGTAGCAAAGGCCATAAATCTTGACACTGTTCACGACAGAATGGAAAGGGTCCTAAACTCGCTAGGCGAGGGAGGCAGCGAAGTACTCGTTAGGCGAAGAAGCAACGAGATGCCAGCGAACACTCCCAGACTTTGGGCAGAGGCAAAAAGAGCATAAACTCGCTAGGCAAGGGATGTGGCGAAGAGCTCGCTAGGCGAAGCACCAGCGAGCAGGTAGCGAACACCTCCAGACTTTGGGCAGAGGCGAAAGGACTATAAATTCGCTAGGCGAGGTTCACAGCGAAGGCTTCGCCTAGAGAAGGATTACTCGCCTAGCGAACATGTGCAAACTGTTCTATGGAGATTCCTCAGGACACAGGCACTTCTGGTGGCACATTTTGGGGTTCGCTAGGTGAACCACTTTACTCGCCTAGCGAGCATGGCAGCTCAGCAAGACTTCTATTAGTAGTATGGGCTACTTTTTGTAAAAATATCTTTTTTTCTTGTTTTTGCATTAGAGGTGATTTTTCTGACCTAAAAACCCATTCCTTCATTTCTCATCATCTCTTGACAATAATTTCCAAAAAGAAGGTGGATTCCCATCCAATTCGATTATTGGACTCGGATGTTGATCAACCTTCTCCCGAAATTTGTTGTTCAAGCTATCATGGAAATGAGTAGCTAAATCCCTCTCTTGTCAAGGTTAGAAGTAGTTAGTTCAGATTTTATGTATTCGTCTTAATCTCTTGTATGTGAACAAGTTGTTAATCAATATAGACGAAGTTATTTTCTACTTTTTTTACATTTATGGTTTGGTTTGTATTAGAGATAAACTTTCCAAGTCTTGACCTAATATCTTCATCTATCAACTATACAAATGCTAGAGATAGGTTTGAAAGTTGATATCCGCTTTGTATCGTTCTTAATGCTTGTTGTTTTGATCCGTTATTTAGAGAGATCATTTAACAGTCAAAACAATAACTTTCACGAAAATGATTTAGAGATGAACGTTTTTGTGAGGATACACGGTTATGTTGGTTAGAACTTCATTCACATATTTAATTGGTTGGATACGTTTAGGATAGACTAGCGAACCCTAATCTTGACATGCTTTTATCAAACTTAAAGACCGACTTTTATTTCGCTTTATTTATTGCAAACTTGTGTTACAAACATTGAAACCACTTTAAAAAACCCCCTTACTCTTAAGTCACTAAACCATTGAACGACAAGCATATTTATTCTCTTCAATCCCCGTGGATACGATAAAAGACTACCGCAAATACTTTCTAACAAAATGGAACCGTTGCCGGGGTTTGTTAGTTGAATATTGCAAGCATTGCAATAGTTTAGTGATATTAAGATTTTTGTATTGTGAATCTCTTATCTTTGTAATTCTTTGTGCTTTTTAATTTGTTTAGTTCGTGTGCAGAATTCGTTTATGCGCGGATAGGTTCGGTCGGAAAACCTTCTTTTCGATCCTGAGATTGATAGAACCGCTTGGCGTACCAATAGTCGCACAAGGCGAAGACGGTAATAAGCTATTGCAAGACAAGAGCTCGGAGAATCTTCTTCATCCACTCCACCTAATTCACTAATTATGGCAGCACCTCCACTTCCACCTCCAGTTTCTACTCCTTGTAGGAACAGTCTAAGACACACTGCTCAGTTCGCACGTAATCTTCAAAATGGAAGACAAGCCGAGATGAAAACGGGAATCCTAGCACTTGTCTATCAAAATCCTTTCACGGAATAGACCATGAGGATCCGTTCACACATCATACAAAATTCTATGAGATTACGGGCGCAACGGGAGCAACCAAAGCTAACGAAGAGTCATTGTTCAGGAGACTATTTCCTCACTCCTTGATTGGGAAAGCGAAGAAATGGTATCTTGATCAACCTACAACAATCATGACAGATTGAAATCTTTTAGAAGCGAAGTTTCTTGAACGGTTATTTCCATATAACCGTTTCATGGAAGCTAAAACTGCGATAGCTGTGTTTTTGCAAGGAGAAAGTGAATCACTCAACGAAGCTTGGGAGAGATTCAAGTCTATGTTAAGAAAATGCAAAGGACACGGTTTTGATGAACTCACTCAAGTTCATATTTTCCGCAATGGTCTCCTTTCGGTCCACAAGACCTTATTCGATGCTACGGCGGGAGGTTCTTTGATGTCTAAAAGCGCCGATGATGTAATTGCAATTATTGAGAAGATGGACCTTAATGATCATCAAGGGAATCATAACCGTGGGGTAGCTCAAAGAAAACCAGGCGTGATTCTTGCCGAAAACAAACTTCTTATGCAACAAGTGGAGCTCTTGACTCAACAAATGTCAAAGCTTCCATAATAAATCAAAGAAATGCAAGAAGTTCCTACTCAACTTCAAGTGGCAAGTTGTGAGTTACGCAAAGGTGACCATCCTACCGGATATTGCCCTCCCATCCTGGAAGAAGTCAATTATACCGGAGACCAAAATCAAGGATATCAACAAAGACCACCTTATCAACAACAAAACCAAGGTTATCAAAGACCTAATCAAGGGTACCAACAACCTTGGAGGCCGCAGGAAGCCGGAACTTCGAATCGTCAATAATATCAAAACTACACTCAACCTCCTCAAACTCAAAATGCACCATCAAAGATGGAGGAAACACTTACCCAATTCATGGAAATGTCATGTCCAACCAAAAGAACACCGATGCGGCTATTTAGAATTTGGAAACACAAGTTGGCCAATTATCAAAACAATTGGTCGACCAACAAAAAGGGTCTTTCACGGCTACCGCTACTCCAAATTTGAAGGAGCATTGCAAGGCGATTCTTACAAGGAGCGGAAGAGAAATTGACATGGGCGTAGGTGAGGAAGTAGTGGCGGAGGAAGTTGTAGTTGAAAAAGAAATTGAAAATGTTAGTGATGAAGTAGAAAAGAATGTTGAGGGAGAATTAGTTGAAAATGAGAAAGTGAAAAAAAATGAGGAAGGAGAGGAAAGTAAGATAGATGAAAGAGTAAAGAGGTCTAGGAAAGAAAAAAAGTAAATGAACTCTATTCCTATTCAAAATTTTCCTTATCCACATGCTCCGACAAGAAAAGAAAATGCTAGACATTATGCTCGGTTTATGGACATATTCAAACAATTGCAAATTAATATTCCATTTTCCGAAGCATTGGAGAAAATGCCGAAGCATGCTAAATTTATGAAGGATATTCTCACAAAAAAAAGCAGTACACGGATCAAGAGACAATCATGGTAGATGCTAGTTGTAGCGCAATTATTCAACGAACTCTCCCGAGGAAAGAAAGTGATCCGGGACGAGTCACTTTGCCTATTACAATTGGAAATACTTATGTGGGAAAGGGGTTGATTGATTTGGGCTCTAGCATAAATTTGATACCCTTATCTACTGTGAAGCGGTTGGGATAAATGGAGTTGAAATCGACTCAAATGACGTTGCAATTTGCCGACAAATCTACCACTCGCCCTCATGGTGTAGCCGAAGATGTGTTGGTAAAGGTTGATAAATTTGTGTTCCCAATTGACTTTGTGGTAATTGATATGGAAGAAGATGAAGACTCTCCATTGATTCTTGGTCGACCTTTTATGAAGACCTCACGTATGGTGATTGATATGGATGATGGTCTCATGAAAGTAAGAGTTCTTGGTGAGGAGATTTGCTTCAATCTTTTTGAAGCCATGAAGCTTTCTAAAGATAAAACCGATTGTTTTAGGATTAATGCAACGAAAATGGCAATTGAAGAAGTCAAAGAGTTATTACAAGTGTCCACATCGTTACAACAAGTCCTAACCAATGCTCTTTCAAAGATCAATGAAGAAGAAGAGCGAGAAATCGAAAAATGTTTACGTGAACTTGAAGAGTTAGAGGAAATCCCACTTTCGAAAGAAAAGGTGGAAGATTTAAAAAAAGAGAAAAATGAGGAAGGCAAGCTCGAGTTGAAGTTGTTACCATCTCATCTAAAGTATGTTTTCCTTGATAAAGAAAAGAACAAGCCGGTGATCATAAGTTCGGAGTTAACCGTGGATGAAGAAAGGAAATTAATTATGGTGTTGAAGAATAATCAAGAGGCAATGGGTTGGACTCTTTCTGACTTAAAAGGTATAAGTCCTTCCTATTGTATGCATCGTATCTTTATAGAGGAAGATGTCAAGCCGGTAGCTCAACCGCAAAGAAGATTGAATCTTACTATGAAAGAAGTAGTGAGGAAAGAGGTTGTGAAGATGTTGGATGCCGACATGATTTATCCTATTTCTGATAGTCCATGGGTGAGTCCAGTTCAAGTGGTGCCGAAGAAGGGTGGAATGACAGTTGTCTGCAATGAAAAGAATGAGTTGATTCCAACAAAAACTGTAACGGGATGGAGAATATGCATTGATTACCATAGGCTAAATCAAGCTACCAGAAAAGATCATTTTCCTCTTCCGTTCATGGATCAAATGCTCGAGAGGCTCCCTGTCAAGAGTATTATTGCTTTTTGGATGGATATTCCGGGTATAACCAAATCATTGTCAACCCAAAAGATCACAAAAAAACAGCTTTCACTTGTCCTTTCAGAATCTTTGCTTATCGGAGCATGTCGTTTGGTTTGTGTAATGCACCAACGAATTTTTAACAGTGTATGCAAGCGATATTCTCGGACTTGATTGAGAAGACGATCGAGGTGTTTATGGATGATTTCTCAGTTTTTTTGCCGTCATTTGACATTTGTTTAAAAAATCTTGATGTTGTCTTAGAGAGGTGTGTGGATACCAATCTAGTGCTTAATTTGGAGAAGTGCAACTTCATGGTCACGGAAGGCATTGTGCTAGGTCACAAGGTTTTTCCAAAGGGACTTGAAGTTGATAGAGCTAAAGTGGAAGTAATTGAAAAGCTACCGCCTCCTCTGAATGTGAAGGGAATTAGAAGTTTTCTGGGTCATGCGGGATTTTATTGAAGATTCATCAAGGACTTCGCGAAGATAACAAAGCCATTGAGCAACTTGCTCAACAAATATAAGTCTTTTCGTTTTGATGATTCTTGCATGACAGCTTTTGATTCTTTGAAACAAAGCCTTATAACTGCACCCATAATTGTCACACCGAATTGGAAAAATAATTTTGAACTTATGTGTGACGCGAGCGATTATGCGGTTGGTGCAGTTTTAGGCCAAAGAAAAACCAAAATTTTCCATGCGATACATTATGCAACAAGGTTCTTAACGAAGCTCAAATTAATTATGCGACAACAGAAAAAGAATTGCTTGCTAGTGTACGCATTAGAAAAGTTTCGGTCTTATTTGTTCGGATCAAAAGTTGTGGTATACACCGACCATGCGGCAATCAAGTATCTGCTGACCAAACTGGATTCCAAACAACGATTAATTCATTAGATTCTTTTACTGCAAGAATTTGATCTTGAAATTCGTGATAAAAAGGGATCCGAGAATTTGGTAGCAGATCACTTGTCCCGATTTGTGAATGCTGAAGTTACGAAACATGAGAAAGAGGTGAGGGAGGAGTTCCCCGATGAAAAACTGTATATGGTAACGGTTAGACCTTGGTTAGCCGTATCGGCTAACCACAAAGCCACCGGATTGATACCAGAAGGTCTAACTAGTCACCATAAGAAAATGAACTTGTTTGACGCCAAGTATTTTGTTTGTGACGAACCACATCTTTTTAAACTTGGCGTCGATAACATCTTGCGAAGATGTGTGTATGAGGAGGAAGCCAAAGATATTCTGTGGCATTGTCACAACTCTTCGTATGGAGGTCATTTTAACAATACGAGAACGGCCGCTAAAGTCCTTCAATCAGGATTTTATTGGTCGTCCTTGTTCAAAGATGTGTACGCGCACACAAAAAGTTGTGACAAGTGTCAGAGAAGTGATGGAATAACACAACAAAATGAAATGCCACTGGAAAATATGATAGAAGTCAAAATTTTCGATTGTTGGGGCATGGATTTTGTTGGTCCATTTCCACCATCTTTTGGAAATGAATACATCCTTGTTGCGGTGGACTACGTCTCCAAATGGGTGGAAGTTATAGCTAGCCCTAAGGCAGACGGAAAAACCGTAAGAAATTTTTTAAAGATAAACATATTTTCTCATTTTGGTACTCCATGAGTGTTAATAAGTAACGGTGGTTCGCACTCTTGTAACACTCAGTTAGCCAAAGCTTTAGAGCAGTATGGTGTGCGACACAAAGTTACAACACCATACCATCCGCAAGCTAACGGACAAGCGGAGGTATCGAACCGAGAGATTAATTTTTTTTTTGGAAAAAGCCGTGTCTACCTCACGAAAAGATTGGGCAAGCAAGCTGGATGATGCATTGTGGGACAATCAGACTGCTTTCAAAGCTCCAATTGGTCCCACGCCTTTCAAAATGGTTTATGGGAAAAATTGTCATCTTCTAGTGGAGTCAGAACACAAGGCCTTTTGGGCTTTGAAGTTGCTGAATTTTAATCAACACTTGAGTGGTGAAAAAAGGAAATGCCTACTTCATGAGTTGGACGAAATCCGCCTTCAAACGTATGATTCAAACAAGATTTAAAAGGACCGCGTGAAGATGTACCATGACAAAAAGCTTATGCCGAAGACATTTGAAATGGGGCAGATGGTGTTACTGTTCAATTCAAGCATAAGATTATTTCCTGGAAAATTGAAATCCAAGTGGTCAGGTCTGTTTCGGATTCGCGAGATTTTAAGTTACATGGCTATTATCATTGAAAATATCAAGACCAAGGAGACTTGGACGGTAAATGGCCAACGGTTGAAAGTATACTTGGGTGGTGATTTCGAGCGGGACACCACCTCCGTGCATTTCGGTGATCAGTGATCACGTCTGACCGTCGAGCTCCAACAACGTTAAACAAAGCGCTTGTTGGGAGGCACCCCAACATTGTAAGTATTTTTATCTTTTTTGTTGTGTGGATTTGGTACCTAACATGGTGGACCCTTGCTAAATTGTGTTGTGTAGTGTTGTTTTTAAAAACTAAAACCTGTCATGTTCGCCACCTTCTTTGCTAGGCGAAGACAGTAGCGAGCATGTTCGCTAGCTATTCTCTAGGCGAGCTGAGCGAAACAGGGAAATTATTTTAATTCAGTGGGCCACCTATTTGGGGCCATAGCCGTTTCAGCTTGTTTTGCTTTAGTATGAAAACCTAGGGTCACTCTTCCCACTCTCACATTATCACATTTCACTATCACATCACTCAAACTTGAAAGTTCCTCTTTGTGCAAGCCCTAACCTTTGTGTCTCAATCTCTATCACCCTCTGTAATCAGGTTTGTCTCGGTTTCCATTTATTTTTGTTTTCAATGCTTTAATTTTTAGAAGTTTGGATCATTTGGGTTGTAGTTGGGAAATTGGGGATTTGAAAAAAATTAGGGTTGCATGTGTGTCTAGAATGATTCTTAACATGCCAAATATTGTTGTTTCTTGATTGGTGGTGGTAAGCATTTGGAATGTATGATTTTGGTTGGATAATAGTGGAGAAAAATCAAAACCCGCAGCCTTCGCTAGCATCTTCGTTAGGCAAATCTGGGGCAAACTTTCGCTGGAACTTCGCTATGCGAACCTGTAGTGAGTATTCGCTGGTTCTTCGCTAAGCGAATCTCTCAGGGAACATGACATAACTGTTTTTTTATGTTGATTGCTAATCTGTTTATGGATGTTTGTTGTTTCTCTTCTGTGATTTGTGCAGATGGTATCGAGGTCTGGGGTTGCGAAAAAAAGAAAGGTAGGAAGCACTTCCCGTCCTCCACCAATTCAGTATGACACTGAGAGGTTTGTTGGTCCCAAACAAGCCGCGCGCTATGTGGCTTTGGAAAAAAGAAATTTTTTGCCTAAGAAGAGGTTTCTGATCAATCCACAAGGCGAGTATAGGACATTAACAAGATTGATCAACATCAGGAAATGGGGTACATTGATCACTCTACCAGATAGCTACAATAACGATATCGTGCGTGAGTTCTATGCAAACGCACTTCCGGACGGTGACGAACCTTTCACCTGGACTACAAAGGTGTCAGGACGTCAGGTTGTATTTGATCGTGATGCTATAAACAGGGTGCTCGGAGGACTGCTAAATTTGGGATCTGATGAGATTGATGCTTATCACAAAGATTTGAGGCTCCATAGGAATACCGATGCTATTTTTGAGGCCCTGTTGTTGGATGGAAAGATTGTGGAGCTGAACCCATCTGGGGTTCCAATGAGGTACCACCGTAAGGATATGATACCCTTAGCTCAGTTGATCATGCTGCTGATCTTGACCAACATTAAGCCAAAGTCACACACTTCTACCGTGCCAATCCCAGTGGCACACTTTGTCCACTATATCTTGACAAATCTACAGATTGACATGGTGAGAATCATTACTGATAAACTGAAGTCTGTGGTTGAAAGTGGGCTAAAAGCGGGGGTGCGAGTTAATTGCCCCCTTGCTTTCCCATGTCTCATCATGGCCTTGTGTGTTCAGTCGAGGGTAAAGTTACCCTCCCGCAGGCAAATGACGATTCCATCCGCGATCGATGAGCGTTATATGGACAAGTACTATAGGCCGAAGAACTTCCGTGCAAGTGCAGCTGCTGGTGATACCGAGACTACTGATGGTCCTGGTGGTGCTTTTTCTCAGGGATTCGATCCATTTTAGCAGACTGTCTGCAACTATAATTGGGATTGGATGGCGGCTACTCAACGTGCCATGGTTGACATTCGTGATTCCATGCAGGTACTCCAGTTGCAGTGCCGCGACCCTTTTGTGGAGCGAAGTATGATGACGCGTGAGCAGTTCTTGCAAAACATGAGCTGGCCTGTGGACAGGCCTATTTTCCGAGAGGGGGCGGGTGTTTCTGGTGCTTCTGGTTCTAGTGGCGCTGATGTGGCTGATGATGCTGATGATGCTGATGAGGATGGCTCTGGTTCTGAATCTAGTAGTGTAGAGGGGACTGAGCCCGATGATGAGGACTAAGTTTTTTTTGACTTTATGGTTTATTATTTTGTATTCTTAGATGTTTTATTATTTTGGTTATGTACTATTTTGGGGTGTTTTTTTTCCCACGCACATTTTATTTATTTGAAGTAATGTTTAATTTTTATGTTTAAATTATTTTGTTTGGATTAAGTTTCTTTTTTAATATTTTTCTGGTTGTTGAGTTGTCAAACCTTCTAGATTGGTTGCTCTCCAAAAAGAAGTATCCAATGAAGGTGTTTCCGAGCTTGGATGACAATGATAAAAATAAATAAGCAAATAATGCTAAGGTACATGGTTACCTTCGGTTAGAATTTTAGAATGCATTAAGAACTTTACTCTTGTCTTAATTGAATATTGTTCTTTTTGCAACACTGTTGAATGAATTATTCACCTAGCACTTAGAACCACAAATTATGAGGAAACCTCCATTGTACACTAAATACTGGATTTTAATAAACTGTGTTGATTCATTTGATTCATGCTTTGTCTTTTATTATTATGAATTTGTGGAAGCAATTAGAAATGATCAAGGCGCTTGTTTTCTTTCGAGCACAACCAGTTCCAAATACAACTTATCCATGAGCAGAGAGTATTCGTGAACCCCCTTGAGCTTAAACAGTTGAATCTCAGCTTGAAATAATGCTAAGATTTCAAAATCTTTTTTTTCTTGAAACCCTGGAATTTTATGTTAATTGTTCTTTTTACCGTAAAAAGTCAAGAGCATTCACTTGAGGGTTGAGTAAAAGATAAGTTGAGGAGAATGGAAATGAAATTCGGTAGGTTGCCACAACTTTTGAAAAACTGAGCAAGCATTGAAAAAATATATATATTTAAAGAGAAACATTTGTTTTGTGAATATGATATGTAAAAGAAAAAAAAAAGAGAAAGAGAATGGTTGCTTGGAAGAAAAATAGTGATAGACAAAAATGATTTGTGAAGGTTTCAAATGAGAAATAAGTGGAATGAAATTGGGGTGTGTAAATAACTTGTATAGTGAATGTCTCTTTTGCATCGGCAATTTCGTTTCAATGGCCTTAGATATGTCCCTTGTTTGTAAACCTGACCAAGCTACAACCGAAAAATACCGTAGTGATCTCCTTGCTTCCGCATTTTCATTTATAATTGTTAGATATTGTAGGAATTGAATCGATTTTGGCATTGTTTGTTGGAGAGTGAAATTGTCCCCGCACTTGCAAACGCGTAATTTCTTCAATCCTTATTCGAAGAGGAGAGATAAGGTGATTCATTCAGGATAACATTGTTATGGATTGATATATATTTTACATTGTTTTAAGGTTTAGTTCATGTGTATTGTGTTATTCTAACCATTGGGAACTTGTGTCTGGTTGATTCTCTTGTGTTTGAGCCATTTAATCCAATTTCGGAGAAATCTTTTTCTTTAAGCAAATCCTCTTGTTCATCAAGAGGCATACTTTGCTTGAGGGCAAGCAAGAATCTAGTTGGGGAGAGTTGTTAGATGCCCAATTTTACTTATTTGAGCTATCGAATGTGGGCGTCTTTCACTCCTTTTGGTCGAGAAAGTTTTCAAAATCACTCTTGCTTTGGTTGGTTTGTAACATTATGAGAAAGGATCTTGGTACCTTTAATTTGTGTGTTATTGTGCAGGAACTAGGCATGAAAGAGTAGGAAATTAAGACACAAGAAAGATGGTAAAGAAACTAAGAAAGCAAGCAAACAACAACAAGTTCGCTAGGCAAACTGCCAGCGAAGCTCCCTCCAAAACTTCACAAAGTTCACTAGGCGAACTATGTAGTGAAGGCTAGAAATCTTGACATTGTTCACGATAGAATGGAAAGGGCCCTAAACTCGCTAGGCGAGGGAGGCAGCGAAGTACTCGCTAGGCGAAGAAGCAGCGAGATGCTAGCGAGCACTCCCAGACTTTGGGCAGAGGCAAAAGGAGCATAAACTCGCTAGGCAAGGGATGTAGTGAAGAGCTCGCTAGGCGGAGCACCAGCGAGCAGGTAGCGAACACCTCCAGACTTTGGGCAGAGGCGAAAAGACTTTCATTTCGCTAGGCGAGGATCATAACAAAGGCTTACTCGCCTAGCGAACATGTTCAAACTATTCTATGGAGAGTCCTCAGGACACAGGCGCTTCTGGTGGCACATTTTGGGGTTCTCTAGGCAAACCACTTTACTCGCCTAGAGAACATGACAGCTCAGCAAGACTTGTATAAGTAGCATGGGCTACTTTTTGTAAAAATATCGTTTTTCTTATTTTTGCATTAGAGGTAGAAATTCTGGCAAGCACATCACGATGGATGTTATCACGGATGTTATGACATCCATTGTAACACAGACTACTGGACTTAATAATAAGTTGTAAATGGAAAGTAGTAAATAACACAATAATTGTTCACCCAGTTCAGTGTCAACCACACCTACATCTGGGGGCTACCAAGCCAGGGAGGAAATTCACTATTAGTAAAATTAATTCAGAGTCAAACAATCTGTTTGCACTCTTCACTTAAGACCTACCCAATGACACTTCAACCTAGAAACCACTAGACCAGAGTTTCCCACTCACTCCCCCTCAATCACCGCAGTGATAATCAATTCACAATTACATTATGAAGACACTCTTCAAACACACCTTGATCTTGCTTCACAGCTTTGATCAAGAGACACAACACTCTTGCTTAAAAGCTTTGAGTGGCACAATGAACACAACAGTTCACTAACACTAAACCAGAGAAATCATACAACATACATTTGCTTGGCTTATAAGGAATCCTAAGACTCCTAAACACACATGAAGAACAAAGTTCTTCACTCACAAGACACTCTCTCTAATCTCTCTCTAGAAGCTCTGCCTTCCAGCTCTCTGCTATTTGGAGTGATCCTTCGGCTATTTATAGCAGCAGACTTGCTTTGGGCCTTGATGGAGAAACTAGGTTTACCCAAGATAAACCTCTCTTCATGAAGCTGTGCTTTTATCATTAGGTCAGGAGTCTTCTACATTATCCTCAGCAATGCCTGTTATGTCGCCTAAGATAACTAGGCTTCCTGGATTGTTTTCTGAAGTATAGCCTGAGCTAATAATAGAAAAACTAACCCTGCATGCCCTAATGTCATACGTTTGATGTCATAACATCAAGTCATGACATTCAGCTTCACTTACTCTTAGCTCTCCCTGCAGAACATTCTTCATGTATGTCATAACATCAGTTATGACATTCATACATACATTAATGTTTTGCCATAAAATGCAGCCAATCAAAATCATCTACAGAGGTGATTTTTCTAACCTAAAAACCCATTCCTTCATTTCTCATCATCTCTTGACAATAATTTCCAAAAAGAAGGTGGATTCCCATCCAATCTCGATTATTCGACTCAGATGTTGATCAACCTTCTCCTGAAACTTGTTGTTCAAGCTATCATGGAAATGAGTATCTAAATCCCTCTCTTGTCAAGGTTAGAAGTAGTTAGTTCAGATTTTATGTATTCTTCTTAATCTCTTGTATGTGAACAAGTTGTTAATCAATATAGATGAAGTTATTTGCTAATTTTTGTGCATTTATGGTTTGGTTTGTATTAGAGATAAACTTTCCAAGTCTTGACCTAATATCTTCATCTATCAACTATACAAATGCTAGAGATAGGTTTGAAAGTTGATATCCGCTTTGTATCGTTCTTAATGCTTATTGTTTTGATTCGTTATTTAGAGAGATCATTTAAGGTCGAAACAATAACTTTCACGAAAATGATTTAGAGATGAACGATTTTGCGAGGATACGTGGTTATGATGGTTAGAACTTAGTTCACATATTTTATTGGTTGGATACGTTTAGGATGGACTAGCGAACCCTAATCTTGACATGCTTTTATCAAACTTAAAGACCAACTTTTATTCCGCTTTATTTATTGAAAACTTTTGTTGCAAACATTGAAACCACTTAAAAAAAACCCTTACTCTTAAGTCACTAAACCATTGAACGACAACAATCTCTATTCTCTTCAATCCCTGTGGATACGATAAAACACTACCGGAAATACTTTCTAACAGACACATGTTTATGTTTCCGCTATTTTCTTTTGTCCACTTGGACCTTATCTTATTTAAAATAATAATAATAAAGGATTAAACCTCTAAAAAACTTGGTGCTCTTAACTTTGTGGTTATGCTCTTGAACTATTCTTGGACCCTTGTTTTGCACCCCAAAAATTTGACCAACCTTTTCTGTTAGCTAGGTTTATGTTTCATCTCATTTTAGGATTTGCATTTGCATAGCATTGGTTTTTACAGGGGATCAAGAGGTGTTGTATTTTCCATTCAAGAAAAGAGTTTCATGTTCAAGCTCAAGCAAGGGTATCATTTGTAAGCTATCAAGAGTTCATTGCCATTAGAGTTGGGTTTTTAAAGCCCCTTAAGGGGAGAGGTTAGTGTATGAGTGTCACCTCGTATCTTGAGGATCATTAGAGGATCATCAAAGGGTCATGAGGTCACCATTTTGGACAAGGCTTGGTTCAAAAGCTCAGTGTGTATCTTGAGAGGACTTCATGAAGCTTGTATGGTCATTCAATTCATCTGTAAGAGCCTCAGTCAACCCAAAGTCAACTGTGGACTTGAGAGGGTTCAAGACTTGGTTCTAAGTCATACAAGCCACGAGAAGTCATCTTGAAGCATCTAGGATGTCATGTTGAGATCAAATCAACGAGATTTAGGAGTTCAAGGAGTTACTAAATTAGGGTTTCAATTGATTTCAGTGTAAAATCCCCTTCTTTGATGCCTAACTTTAAGGACATTTTCCTTATGATGCAAGTCTAATCTCATTTACCCATAAACATGAGACTTGTTCATCATCTTTAAATCTTTCTTTTGAGTACAAAAACGCATTCATTGGGTTTGTACATCTCAAGTTATGGTATCAACAAGTTGGTTTCATCAGATGAAAAGAATTTTGGTCAACACAAAGTCAACACATTTCCAAGGCACTTTTCACATGGAACTAAGTTTCTCCTTACTTTCAAGTGAATATGAATGTTGTTTCTCATTGTCTTAGCTTTCCCATAAATCATAGAAGTCCTCATTCTCATGTATGGAACTCATGTTATGGTCTCCACAAGGCAAGGGTATTTTGGGAAACTTCATTATAGGTCATTCTCTTTAATGGTCATCTTCATGCACTTCAAGGCCTCTAATCCAAATTCAATGAACATAGAACTTGTGTCCAATGGCCTTAACTTCATAATGAATTCAAAATCCATGAGAATTGATTGATTTATGGGATCATTTGAAGCATGATAAGCTTGGAAAATTGATTTTTGGACATGTTAGGAGTTACTTTCATTTCAAGTCATCATTTGATCTTATTTTGAACTTTTTCACACCTTAATGTCATCAAATATTGGTCTTGCTACTCTTTACCACATTTGGACCAACAAAGGTACATGTTACGGGTCATTTTTCAAACTTTATACCTTTAAAAAGTCATGATACAAAACCTTGCAAAAACCTTTTCTCAATTCACCAAAACTATTCATTTCATTTCTACACATCCCATAGTTCACTTTGTTGACCCAAAAAGAAGTGTATGAGCCATAAATCGTGTGCGTGAAGAAGTGGAAGTTTTTGGCATTTTTTTCAAGTCACACAATACAAGCAATATGGGCTTGCATGGAATGTTTAAGTCCATCATATAAAAGCTCAGAAACTTGCCCTAATCAGAAGAGGAGCTGGCTGCGTGAGAAGAAGAGAGCATTACTTAAAAATTTCACAAACTTTCATTTCTTTGAATCTCACATTTCCCTGGGTGTTTCTTCAATCTTTGGTTCATATCATCATCAGTGAAGATTAAGGAAGGGTTTGGAAGTGTTAAACTGAAGCTTGCTTAAGGTTTAACGGGTCAACAGAACCACTCTGTTTGGTAACTTTTTCAACTTAAAACCTCCATTTTAGGCATTGTTTAGGTTGCATTTTGGGTGCATCTGAAGTCCTACACAATGTAGGCAATGTTTGTGTAGTTTTCATGGCTGTTTAGTGCATTTTCAGTTTGTGCATCATGATAATCGTGGCCTGTTTTAAGAACCTTTTTGCAAAATGATTGATGGATTCATGTTCTTGGTAATGAGAGCTTTCAATTGGTACCAGTATTTGTAGATGTTTTTGATTGACTTCATTTTGTGGAAAAACATTGATGTATGTGTGAATGTCATGACTGATGTTATGACATACATGTGGAGAGTACTGCAGGGTAAATTAAGAGCAAAGTGAATTGGATGTCATGCTGGATGTTATGAAATCAAGCAGTTGACATCAAGGCGCGTGTTTTAGTTTTCTAGTATATTGCATGAGGAAGCTCAGGCTATGCTTCAGGAAACATTTTAGGGATCCTAGTTATCTCAGGCGAAATGCTAGGCATTGCTGAGCATAACAGGAAATGCCTATGACCTAATTAAAAGTGCGCTGATTTATGAAAAGAGGTTTAAACTTGGTTAAACCTAATTTTCTGCACTAAAGCCTAAGGATTGTATGTTGCTTATAAATACAAAAGTAACAATCCTAATTCAATGGGGATTTGGAGACAGAGAGTACAGAGTGTTTGTGAGTGAAGAATTCTGTGTTGTGCAGTCAGTTCTTCACGTGTGTTTTGTGTATTAGGATTTCTTGTGAGCCAAGCAATTATCTGTTGTATGATTGCATTGGACTAGTGTGTTTTGAGTTGTACTTTGATTGTGTTACTCTAAGCTTTTAAGCACGAGTGTTGTGTCTCTTGATTGAAGCTGTGAAGCAAGATCAAGATTTGTTTGAAGTGTGTCTTCATTTAATCTGTAACTTTAATTAGTTGATATCATTGCTATGATTGACGGGGAGTAAGTTGGTACTTAGGTCTAGTGTTAGGCTAAAGTTGCATTGGGTAGGTCTTAAGTGAAGAGTGCAAACTGGTAGTTTGGATCTAAATTAACACTGCTTATAGTGGATTTCCTCTCTAGCTTGGTAGCCCCCAGAGTAGGTGTGATTTGCACCGAACTAGGTCAATAATTCCCTGTGCTATTTACTGCTTTCATTTTCTGTTTACTGTTAAGCTCTATTGTCTCTTCAAAAGTGGATGTCATACCGTTATAACATCGACTATTTGGTACTTATAATTTCAATTAGCATCAGAGCAGGCACCCTGCCTGTTATTTTCCGGGTGAGATATAGGGAAGATAAATTCTGGTACTATGGATAAGGTTATAGGATTCATAAATAGACCACCCATTCTGGATGGATCTAACTATGACTACTAGAAACCTCGTATGATAGCCTTCTTGAAATATCTGGATAGCAAGGCCTGGAGAGCAACTAACTCAGGATGGGAACATCCAGTGAAGACAAAGAAAGATGGATCAACTGTGCTAATACTTGAAAAAGAGTGGATCAAAGAGCAAGAAGCTTTGGCTCTTGGGAACTCTAAGGCCTTGAATTCTCTATTTAATGGGATAGATAAGAATATATTCAGACTTGTGCATCAGTGTGAACTGGCCAAAGAGGTTTAGGATACTCTCAAAACAACTCATGAAGGTACCTCTAAGGTCAAGATGTCTAGATTACAGATGTTGACTACTAAGTTTGAGAATCCAAGAATGAAGGAGGATGAGACTATTCCTGAATTCTACATGAATATTCTATCATAAGCTATAACTATGGTGGAAGTGAGGAAAATCTATTAAAAGCTATAGCTATGCTTGGAAGACAATTCAACGAACTGATCAAAATAATAGATCAGAAGACCAGACCTAATGTCAAGAACATTTCTTCTGACATCAGCAGAAGAGGTAAATATGAAGAAAAGTCCAACCAAGGCAAAGGTATTTAGTGCCATGAATGTGAAGGCTATGGTCACATTAAAGCTGAATGTCCCACTTACCTCAAGAAGCAAAAGAAAGGTCTAACTGTCACCTGGTTTGATGGAGATTCTGAGAGTGGATCAGAAGAAGAATATGCAAAACATGTCACTGCACTAACTAGTGTGTGTGTGTATTTGATGATGATTCTAGTGAAGATGAGCTGACTTTTGATGAACTGGCAGCATCATACAAAAATTTATGTATCAGAAGTGCAGAAGTGTGCCAACAAGGAGAGAAGCAAAAGAAACTCATAAAGGAGTTGGAGGCTGAGAAGAAAGAGAATCTTGCAACCATAGACTCACTCAACAGTGAGGTCAGCTTGTTGAATTCCAAACTTGATCAGATGTCAAAGTCTATCAGGATGTTAAACAAAGGGACCGACACTCTAGAAGAAATTCTTCAAAGTGGTCAGAAAGCAAGAGACATGTCTGGAATAGGTTGTGTTGGTGAACAGGGACCCATCTTGGGGTTCAAGAGGCCAAAAATTGAAAATCATGGGCCAAACTGGATGTCACGACCAATGTCTCAACAACAGGGGAACAGCAGGAAGAACCAGACAAAAACAAAGTTTCAAAGGTGGAGGTGTCGCTACTGTGGAAGATTTGGACACATAAAGCCTTTTTGCTTCAGGTTGCATGGATTTCCCAGCCACACTCATCATGTCAAACCCTAACAAGATGCTCCTATCAAGAAACAACAATAGGTTACTAAGGATGTGGCCTTAGTAGTTCATACCTCTCTAAGGGTATCAGCCAAAGAAGACTGATATTTTGACAGTGGCTGTTCTAAACATATGACTGGAATAAAGAACCTATTGGTGGACATCAAACCTCATTTCACTAGTTATGTGACTTTGGTGATGGAGCTAAAGGGGAAATCAAAGGTGTTGGAAGACTAGACTGTCCTGGAGTTCTAGACCTAGACAATGTTCTGCTGGTGAAAGGACTGACTGCAAACCTTATTAGTATCAGTCAGCTCTGTGATCAAGGATTCAATGTCAGAATCACTAAGGAAGAGTGTGTTGTCACAAATGGAGAAAATGAGGAAGTCATGAGGGGATCTAGATCTATAGAGAATTGCTACTTATGGGAGCCCAATGTCTCAAATGACTTCACTGGTTGTTCAATATCCAAAGAAGAAAAGGAGGTCAAATTGTGGCTTAAAAAACTTGGACATCTTCAAGGGATGAAAAAGATCATATCTAAGGAAATAGTGAGAGGAACTCTCAAGCTAACAATTGATGAAAGAAAAGTCTATGGTGAATGACAGGTTAGCAAGCAAGCCAAGATGTCGCATCCAAAGATTGGACATCTGGAACTGTTGCACATGGACTTAATGAAATCCATGAATGATGAACAACATGAAGAAATCAATGTCTCAGAGGATGAAACTCATACTCATGCTGAAGATCCTCAAGGTGTACATCTATATTCTGAGTCAGAAGCTCTCAACAAAGAATATTTTATTAGAATCCAGAAAGATCATACCAAAGATCTCATCATAGAAGATTCCAAAGGATACCAAATATCTTAGTGCCATTCATATTTTCAAGTACCCAAGTCAGCATAGCAGAACCAAGTACAGTGATAACAGACATTGTTTTAGAAAAGATCTTGTAGAGCTTGGGGACACTGAACTATAAATTGCTGACATTGTTAGAAGAGATCTCGAAGCTACTCAATTTGAAAAGTTAAGAAGCAAGTTGGGAACGTGTCTTTATGAGGACTTATAGAAATTACTGGCAAGAGGGAAATTGCAGTTTAAAAGAAGTCTTATTGGAGAAAACTTGTTCCAACCCGTTGCTTTAATGCAGACCACGCCCTTGACCACTAAAGCTCTCTATTCCACACAAACTTGTTATCTCACTGCACCTACAATTCTCTCATTCTCTCCCACTCTTCAGAATACCTCTTGTAATACCCCAAATTTTACCCTCAGATTAGTCGATTCATGTCGCATGACATCTCATTTTTTTGCATCAGCTAACTACTAACGGGTTACGTAGTCTATTTGTTTTGCAGGAACCGCATCGGGCGCACTATAACTGTGGAAGGGAGAAATTAATATTTTTACGTTGTTTGTTGACAAGTTCATGAAGCTGAATCCTCGCCAAGACTGCATTGAGTAATTAGAGATTTCATTTCCAAGATCTTTGTTTTCTTTGAAGATGAATAGAAATTCACGGTAATTTTGGCATCGGGATTTTTGTGATACAGTAATTAATTCAACGGGCCGAGACTCTGTCGTCCGTGAATTTTTGAGATATTTATTGGGTTTGATTATGTTGAGATATCAATTTGGTTCGGCTCAAGTCAGTACAAGAATCCCTTCTGCGGAATTTTGTTTTAACAGGCGTTTTTCTCTGTTCTTCTGTTATCTTCCAGTCATTTTTAAAGTCAAAGCAGTGGAAATTTCGATTCGTGGTTGGGTTATGATTTCTGTTTAATTGTGATTTTTGGTCGGATGAGTTCAGAACATTGGATTTAGTCATTAGAGACAAGTTGCATTCTTGATACAAACTTTAGCTTATGTTTGCGCTATTAATCAGAGTTCTTTGCGTATTCTATTATCAAGTCCAAGTTTAGTTTGGAAAACATTCGACTGAAAATGGAATGGCATACCAGTTAAGTGGATTAGCATGCTTGAAATGATAATTTGGGTGCGGATAGTTAATTTATTCGAGCTTCTGTGTTGAAGTTATTACATTTGTGAACATTAATTGATTATTTTTTAGTCGGTTAAATTTAATCAAGAGGCGTTCAGTCATTTAACTAAATGTTGTTTAACAAATTTATTCGGTTTGGGAGGAAGCATTTGGAAAGGAAAGAAGCAGACAAGTATTTTGGAATAAAAGTTAATATGAATATTATTCATATTTATATTTTTGTTACAATTTACAAAAGAAAAAAGGAATTTAAATTACATTTTCATTTCTTATTCAAAAAAGTTCCTAAATCTCCTAAAAGTTTCTTCATGCTCGATCATTCGATTAGATTTTTCGCGCCAATTATTCAAGACCTGACTTTGTCTTCGGACCTGCAATACCGACAAAAACAGAGAAAAAAAGAGGTTAATGCTAAGAAATTATTTTTGTTCAACACCCTTAGAGTATTTTCATCATCGGGTGTCGGGAGGGTAACGACAAATGCCGAAGCCAACTCCCAAGGCAATTCCCGACCTCGGTACCGATAGGCAGCATCTGTTCTATTTTTCGGGACAGCCGGAGGAAGAGAAAAAGAAGTGATTTCCGCCAAAAAGTGATTATTTGGATAAGCACTTTTGAAAAAGTGATTTTTCAGCCAAACAGATTTAATCCAAAAATTAAGGATTCGAAATTCCCAACACAGCAGAAAAAGATCACAAAATCCATATCTAGCTCCATCAAGTAAATTGCATGGATATCCAAGACAGAACCGGTTTGTATCATCAAGTAAATATCCAAACCAAATCCAAATATGGTTCATCCATGGGCTCAGTTTATACATCATTTCCCCAGATGAAAAGAAAAACGCCTCCAATCAAATCTGCAAAATCATATCAAATCTACAATCAGCATCAAAGAAATAAAATGTAAATCACTTGAATCCAGCCCAAAAAACGAGTTGAAAAAGGATTTAAGGGCAGAGTATAAAAACACCAGAAAAAAACATCGAAAGGGGGCGGTGAAATCCAAACCCTAATGGAACTCAAACACAAAACGGCGGCCACAAGTCATCAAAAGGGAAACAATCTCACCGTTAATGAACACAAAGAAAAGACGAACAACCATCATCGGACGGCGCCGATACCGCTCACTCAAACCGTCAAAAGCCCACGGCCTCAGAACAACTCATCACCGGCCAGAAAATCGCAAGTGAAACATCATCGTCATTGTCATATCATCAACAAAACCATAACGAACTCGTGGACTCAAAGAACTGAATCAATTCTCATCATCGTCAAAAATCCTCAGAATATGGGTAGGAATTTTTTGCTAACCCATTTTATTTCATCATCATGTATTTGGTACAGGTGAATAGAATGGAGAAGAAATTTACGGCCGAAAAGTGAAAGAAACACGAACGTGAGAGAGGGATACGAAGAGGATGGAGCGGGAGAGAAAGAAGAAGAGAGTTCCTTTTTGAGGCCGCCGCTGAGGGAGTTTAGGGTTAACCCCAAAAACCAAGACCCTCCCTTCTTATTTGTGTTTTGGACCGGGTTGGGTCCGGGAAGTGGTGACCCGACCCAACCCATTTTGCTGTTGAATTTTTTTTTTATTTCATGTAGTTAATTAATTTAGTTTATTAGGGTTAATGATAACAAAAAAGCTGTAAATAATAATTGGTTTTCTCAATATCTTCTTTAACAAAATTAAATTTTTTGTCTAACTCTTTTTTATAATTTAATATAACCTTTTAAAAAAATAATAATAATAAATTAACTAATTTTCTAATTTATCATTTAAAAGCTAACTTCTTATTCTTTTAAATTAAATCAAAAAAATATATCTTTTCGTGAAAAATCATAAAAAAACTTTTATGCAAAAAAATTGCTAACCCTTCTCAATTTTAATCCATGACACTTTCATATTCCAGAGCTTCCAATTTGTAAATCAACATTAACCTAGTTCCATTACGTCATCCCGTTTAATTTTTCTGTTTATCGTTTTACGTTGATGAGGTTCACTAACTGTTTATTGTTGCATTTTTCTTTTGCAGGATTGTAATTTATTTAGTGATATTATTTGTATTTTATCCATGGTTGTATTTTATTTTTCAAACAATATCTGTAATTTTATTTTTACATTATTCATCGTCCACTGTAATTTCACTTCCGAAGGATTAGGTCTCACCGTTTGACCGCCGTGCCAATAGTCCTTACCTTTAGCCCTTGACCATTTCTGAAATCCTAATAGCCTAGGCGTCCCACCGCGGACGAAAAAGCCCTTTACCCTAGTGTTAGGTCAAGGAGTCGCCGCACTCCATTTTAGGGTTTCCCGCCATAGAATTCCTAATCTAACCCTGATTTAAACTTATAATTTCAACGTAAAGATTGGAGTCTCCTCACTCCATATAAGCATGTCCTTAAGATACGTTTATTCCCCATTGAAACCTTGACCATAGTGAAGAAGTTTCTAACCTCCCTTTTAAGGGGAACAACGATTACTCTGATTCCATTCCCTATCCAGGATACGTAGGCACAAGATGCGAATCTTGCCGAGTAAACTTAGGACTAACCCTTAGGTCTTTCTTTTATCTCAACACTTAGCATATACCGCAAGCAAATAATAAAGAAAAATAGAAAAAATAAACAAAAGATTCCTGTAGAATACTACAAAAGGTTAGGGTGCTAATACCTTCCCTAGGCTTAACCAACCCCTTACCTAGATCTCTCCCCGCATTGTGTTTACAATGCAAAAATAGGTTTTCCCTCTTTTGACCTTTTCCTTCGGATAAATCAAAGAGTGGTTGTGAACTAAAGATGCGATTCAAATTAATTAACAGTTTGATATCCTATTTCCACCGCAACAGAAAATGGCGACTTCACTGGGGAGTTCTTAATCTTTTGAGGGTTATCCCTATTTTGTTTATTTTTGATTTTTGTTTCATTAATATGTTTGCTCACTTGTATGTATATATTTTGGGGTACCTTGCTTGGGAGTTACTTTGTTGTGAGATAAGTCCTACACCCGGACTTGAGTGACATTATTATAGGATGGTGAGGTATTCGACGAGGCTTATAGGGAGTGAGTCTTGACCAAGCTGACTCGAGAATCACCGCTCAGTTGAGACCCTTTCAAAAATGGTTCGTTTTAACGAGTATAGTCGTGAAAACTTTTACTATTATCAATTGGAGTCTGTGATATAGGGAACCGTAGTACCTTTACACCATCTTGGCCTTATCTAGGACGTAGTGCAGGAACTATGTGGGAGTAGTCCTAAAATGGTTGCTATGCGATGCTACACTCAAAAGAGGTTCTCTTGAGAATATTATCGACCCTCGAGTCAGTCGGGAAGTTGATAATATCCGAAGGATGGACTGATGATTTTGAGCACCGCTTTAGAACCTTATTCTACAGGTACAATTAACCCTATAGTACATACCTTTTGGGAAGGGTAGACCTTAACTCCATTCATTGTTCCTCTAACCTAGGACCTTTTTTTGTTTATGGTTGTGCATGGCATCCATAAAGCATCATATCATTCCTAGTTTCAAGGAATTCAACTGTCCTTTGCAAATTCAAAAAGTCCTACATTTTAAAGTCTAAAAACTTTTCCAGCTTTCCTAAAAATGTTTGCAATCGACCGTTGAAGTTCTTGGAACTATTGCATCGCATTAGCATCACATTTTTGCATTGAACATTTTCCCCCGGTTTCTTATTCTTGGTTCTCTCGTCCTTCAGTGTCTCTTTGAGTCGTCAAGCTGATTCCTCAACATAGATATCAGACCAGAGCTAACTATAGACGCAAGATGTTAGAACAAGAGGCATATAATGCGGAAATCCGAATGAAGATCGATGAGTTGAAATCAGGCATGACCAAGCTCATCGAGATGCTTCAAGTACTGATTGCCAGAGGAGAGCCACCTCATAGGACTGCTATTCAGGAAGTTTCAAGTGTTGATCCACCTCCTGTTCAGATGCCACCATCTACTTGGCCAGAGTTTGGTTTACCTCCTAACTACTCTCCATCCCTCGCATCTACTGCTATGATTGGTCAGACTGTCGGACCAATTTTTCAAGCTCCCGTCCTTACCGAGCCCAGACCTGTGGTCCACACTGTTAGCCAGACTGTCCGAGCTTCCTTTGAGAATCCTCTATATGAGCACAATGCTGCCAGTGTTCGAGGGGAAGACCATGAAGATTTTGTCGAGCCTGAGATTACCGGTGAACAGTTTTAGATCATAGATAAGAGACTCAAGGCAGTCGAGGGTACTGACTCCTTCAATGTTGATGCAGACAGTATGTGCCTAATTTCTGGTCTTGTTATGCCTGCCAAATTCAAGACTCCCGAGTTCATGAAATATAAAGGTCATTCATGTCCAAGAACTCATTTAGTCATGTACTTCCAAAAGATGACAACTTACACCAACAATTAGAAGTTGCTCATCTATTGCTTTCAGGATAGTTTGAGTGGTGCTTCTCTAAAATGGTATATGAACTTAGAGCATAACAGCGTCCACTGCTTCCAGGATCTTGCCAATGCTTTTATGAAACAATACAAATATAATTTGGATATGGCTCCCGGTCATCGTCAGCTTCAAAGTATGTCACAGAAGGAAAAAGAGTCGTTCAAAGAATATGCTCAGCGCTGGAGAGAGTTAGCTTCCCAAGTTGAACCCCCCATAGAAGAGAAGGAATTGACAGGAATGTTCATGGATACTTTATCTCCGTTCTATTGGGAAAAGATTATTGGAAGCTTCTCTTCAAGCTTTATAGATCTGGTGACTATTGGCCAAAGGTTAGAAGAAGGTTCGAAAAATGGTAAGGTATCTAAAGCTGCCGAATCTTCTAATTGGGCAAAGAAATCATATGGGAATTTCCAGAACAAGAAGGATGAACAGATCAATGATGTTACATCTGAATCAAGAAAGCCTCGCCAGGGATCTCAACCTGTTGTTGCTCCACAGCCAGCTCAGACTCCCCAACATCCAGTTATTAGACAAGACCAGTCTCGAAATAGGAACCAATTTGATCCTATTCCCATGAATTACACAGAACTTTATCCTGACCTGGTTCGACAAGGGTAGATCACTACAAAGGCTTTACCACCTCCTCTTAATCCTCCTCCAGCTGGATTTAGGGCTGATCTCCATTGTGATTTTCATGAGGGTGCCCCGGGCCACGACTTGGAGCAATGTTTTGAAATGAAATCCAGAGTGCGTGGGTTGATTCGAGATGGAATACTTGATTTTACAGATAATCCTCCAAATGTCCAGAAGAATCATTTGCCAGAGCATCAGAAGTGAAGTTTCGGCCGGTTTTGATTTAGTCACTAGGCTTTTGTTTCTCGTTGTTTGTACTTTCCTTATTTTATTAGCTGTTTGCTGTCGAAATTATGTTTGTACTTTTACATTAATGAATTGGGCATTGCAACTTTTGATTTAACTCATTTTATCTATTATTTGCATATTTACGCTTAGTCTTCCAAATATTTATTCCTTGTTCAAATTTTTGATATGCAAAGATTGGAAGGAGGATGACGAAAATGTTAGAACACAGATTGGTTCTTAATAATATCTCTATGTTTTGATGATAACTATTATGAAATTTTGTAATTAAGAATTATATACTCTAAAATTTGCTTGAGAGTTTTTACTGCAGATAGTAAAGGAATTAACACTCCAGAAGCAAATTAGAATTGAACATAAGAAATTTGCTAGACTCTGAAGCGCCAGATGCATCCATTAGAAGATTCTGATTGCTGCCAACAGAAGATCCTGAGCGTAGCCTCCAGAAGAATCTGAAGCAGAAGCTCCAGAAGGATCTGAAGCAGAAGCTCCAGAAGAATCTGGAGCAAGTCAGAAGCATCTGAACCAAAGAAGAATTTTGTATGAAGAGTTTTCAAAGCATAGTTATTACAGAAGATTCTGAAAGTACTAAAGCTGCCAGTACTGAGGATCTGACTCAAATATGCTCTGAAATTAAACACGCTAAAAGCACACCTGCTGCAGAAGACTCTAATTCAGCAAAACTCTGATCAACATCAGAAGGCTCTGATGAATTTAGACTCTGATGGAACTTGCTGAAAATTGAAGAAGAATTATTCAAAGATTATATCCGTTGGAATAATCCAAACGACTCTTTCCTTATTTATGCTAGACACAAGAACACAGACAAAAAGGATTTATCTGTGCTTTCTTCTTCTAGGAAAGGTCACTTGATGTGAAGACAAAAAGGCTCAGACCTTTTGGACACTCTTCTCAACGTGAAGCTCTCCTTGGATCAGGTGCCTATAAAAGCAAGTCTTCACCCATCTTCTTCACTTGACGTTTTATCTGAAAGAAATCAACATTCAAAGCTCTCATACTATTCATATTCTTTCTAAGAATTAATTTCTTTGTTCTTAATATTTAAGTGAAAAATCACAGTTGTGATAAAGCTTTCTAGAAGCAATTTAAACACTTGTATTTGAATTACATTTGATTGTAAACCTTAAGAAGATCCAGTTAGGATCAGTAGTTCTTGAGAAGACTTTGAACAGTTGTTCTAAGTGTTAACTATTGTAATCAGTTGATTAAATAGTGGATTAAGTCCTTGAATGAGAAAGGAAAATCACTCTAGGAAGGGTGGACTGGAGTAGTTGAGTTCAACGAACCAGGATAAAAATACTTGTGTTTTTATTTCTATGTTTTAATCTTCATACTTATTCAACCCCCCCTTCTAAGTATTTTCTCACCTTCAGAAAATGTTATACCCATGACTACTGTCAGTATGCTTTCAATCAAACTTTGTTGACGATGTAAGGAATTGTTTCAATCCCCAAACACTGGAGAAATAAGGAAGTTATTCCCTTGTCACCCCCTTCGAGCCTAGAAGTTGGAGTTTCTTTCTTTACAGAAAAAAAACCCGCAATCTTAACCTGGGGCATGGGTAGTTCTCAGTTAGCTTGGTTGTGTGTTCCTGCAATACACCTTTCGTATAAAGGTGCTTTCACAAATCTTCCTTCGCGCACAACAAATAAGTGTCGAAGATGTTTTCCAATGTCAAAACGCCGATGATGGTTCACTGTGATCATTAAGCCAGGCAGTCACTTTCTTCGGAAAAAATCTAAAGAAAAAGCCCGCTAATTCAAAACCTATGAAGGAGACTCAGGCGAAAATGGGGCATCCTGCTGACTGTAAGCTTTAAAAGAAACAGTTCAGGCAAAATTTAAGGATAATAAAAAGAGGAGGTCTTTAAATATTTACCTTGAAAATCCTCAATGTCAAAACAACCAAATGTTATAGGGAAGTAGTGGCTGCCGTCCCATAGGTCCTTGACTTCTGAACCATCATTGCTACCATCAGTGCAATTCCTAACCTATAGGAACCTGAATGCATAATGAGTTAACTGAACATAGGACTGAAGATTATCACGTAGATTGGGTGGGTACAAATAAATTTTGATCCTTTATCCTTTGTTTCATAAACCGTAAACCGGACCACGTTACAACCCTCAAAAGACCTAATTGAAATAAGGTTATTTTGAAAGCATACTACAACAAGGTTACGTAACCTGGCTCCAAGAGATCTTTGCGAATCATCTATTTTGGCAGTACACTTTTGTTTTAAACTTTGAGCGTCTAGAACAACCGTGTTCTAACTGATGACTCATTTATTTTTCATTTTTCAAAAATAATTTTGGTTTCAAAAGTTGCATGAATTTTGCATTACCATGTTTGTATGAATATTTTTTTTTGCAAACTGGCTTTCCTCTAAGGAATTTTCAAACAATCGAGAAACTTGGTCAAGTGATCCTATCAGGGGCAAGCTCCATTTACATCTTGTTGAGAATTAGTTCAAGATTTTTTCAAGGCAAGTCCTTCTCAGATTTGGTCTATCCATAAGATTTTTCAAGACCCAGACTGGGGCAAGCCTCCGAGGGTACAGTAAAACTGTCTTTTCGCAAATCAGACAAGCTGAAGCATTATCAGCTCATTTACAACAGACAGTTTAATCTGGGGCAGTTTACTTATCAGAATCCCCAGACATCTCTTCATCCTTCCTACAAGGACCATAAACCTGATTACAGTTTAGTAGAGTGGCGGTGATGTATGTGTTGAGGAATCAGTCTTCCAGTCTTGTCATCTTACCAAAAGAGTCGAGCCTTATCGTCGACATCTGCATTTGCATCTGATCGTATATCATAGCATTATTCATATAAATATGCATATCATGAGCTTCATCCTCATTTGCACTTCTCCCGAGGTCGTGTTTTATCTATGTTTTACCTTGTGGTCAAAGTCCAACTCACTTGGCACCTACCAAATAGTTTTGTCGGGTCTATCTGACGTTCTTCCAGATATGAAGTTTTTCTTATCTGATAGTTTTCCGGATATGTAACTCTTTCTAATGGCTTGTCAGATTGAGTCTTTATCTGATGGTTTTCCAGATAATTCATTGTGATTCTGACGGTTTTCCAGAATCTTATCCGATGTTTTTCCGGATACATTCCTCCTTCTGATGGTTTTCTAGATCGAGTCCTTGTTCTGATGTTCTTTCACAACTCTATCTGACGGTTTTCCAGATACCCCTGTGATTCTGATGGTTTTCCAGAATCTCATCCGATGTTTTTCCGGATCTATCTCTTTCTGATGTTTTCCCAGACTGAGTTTTTGTTCTGACATTTTTCCAGAACTCCTTTGTTGCTTATCTGATGTTCTTCCAGATATGTCTTCAACTCATCCCGTACATTTATGGCTTTCCTAAATGTTTCGGATTTACCTTCAGAGACTTGTCTTCATCTCATGCTCCTGTAGATGTTGTTCTTTTGTTTCTAGATGCAGCCCATAGTTATTCGATGGTTTTCCGAGTATCTCTGGTATGTTTCAGAGTTCATTCGATGTTCTTCCAAATGTCCCTGAAATGTGTTGCTCTGTCCTAGAGTTTATTCGATGGTTTTCCGAGTATCTCTGGTATGATTCAGAGTTCATTCGATGTTTTTCCAAATGTCCCTGAAATTGGTTGCTCTGTCCCAAAGTTTATTCGATGGTTTTTCGAGTATCTCGGGCATGTTTCAGAGTTCATTCGATGGTCTTCTGAATGTCTATGAAATGTGTTTCTTTGTCCCCGAGTTTATTTGATGTTTTTCCGAGTATCTCTGGTATGCTTCAGAGTCCATTCGATGTTCTTCTGAATGTCCCTAAAATGTGTTTCCGCGTCTAAGAGTTTATTCGATGGTTTTCCGAGTATCTCTTGTGTGTTTCAGAATTCATTTAATGTTCTTCTGGATGTTTCTGATGTTCGTTTCTCTGTTTATTTTCCGACCGTTCCTGAAGATTCCTCTCGATCTCTTCGTTTAAAGGAATGTTTCGAAAACTCCGGCGCTTGTCGTTTACCTAATCCTACCACCGTGTGGATCCTGTGTTATCGTTTCATCCTAAAAGTGACAACTGGCCGTGCCTGCACCGGTTGATCCATCACTCTAGAATTCCCTAATTGTCGCGCCGTTCCACCGGTGCGTCGTATTCCCCAGTGCATTACTCACCGCGTCTGTCCCCTGTGTCGTCGTGTCGTCTGCATTCTTGCATTTATCATTCTCATCATACGCATCACATTAAAGTCATGGCATTGTCAGCATTAAAGTTCGTTTCGTTTTGTCCATAACATTGCATATCACTGCGTCTAAGGGCAAAATTTTTGGTTATCTGAATTTAAATCCCTCCACCGTGATTCCTCGAGTCTCCGCCGCTCAAATCATCTGGTGAAGCTATTTAAATAGGGGAAACTGTAATACCTCAAAATTTACCCTCAGATTAGTCGATTCATGTCGCATGACATCTCATTTTTTTGCATCAGCTAACTACTAACGGGTTACGTAGTCTGTTTGTTTTGCAGAAACCGCATCGGGCGCACTATAACTGTAGAAGGGCGAAATTGTCATTTTTACGTTGTTTGTTAACAAGTTCATGAAGCTGAATCCACACCAAGACTCCATTGAGTAATTAGAGATTCCGTTTCCAAGCTCTTTGTTTTCTTGAAGATGAATAGAAATTCAAGGTAATTTTGGCATCAGGATTTTTGTGATACAGTAATTAATTCAACTAGCCGAGACTCGGTCGTCCGTGAATTTTTGAGATATTTATTGGGTTTGATTATGTTGAGATATCAATTTGGTTCGGCTCAAGTCAGTACAAGAATCCCTTCTGCGGAATTTTGTTTTAACAGGCATTTTTTCTCTGTTCTTTTGCTATCTGCCAATCATTTTTAAAGTCAAAGCAGTGGAAATTTCGATTCGTGGTTGGGTTATGATTTCTGTTTAATTTTGATTTTTGGTTGGATGAGTTCAGGACATCGGATTTAGTCATCAGAGACAAGTTGCATTCTTGATACAAAGTTTAGCTTATGTTTGCGCTATTAATCAGAGTTCTTTGCGTATTCTATTATCAAGCCCAAGTTTAGTTTGGAAAACATTCGACTGAAAATGGAATGGCATACCAGTTAAGTGGAGTAGCATGCTCGAAATGAGAATTTGGGTGCGGATAGTTAATTTATTCGAGCTTCGGTGTTGAAGTTATTCCATTTGTGAAGATTAATTGATTATTTTTTTAGTCGGTTAAATTTAATCAAGAGGCGTTCAGTCATTTAACCAAATGTTGTTTAACAAGTTTATTCGGTTTGGGACGAAGCATTTGGAAAGGAAAGAAGCAGACAAGTATTTTGGAATAAAAGTTAATATGAATGTTATTTATATTTATATTTTTGTTACAATTTACACAAGAAAAAAGGAATTTAAATTACATTTTTATTTCTTATTCTAAAAAGTTCCTAAATCTCCTAAAAGTTTCATCATGCTCGATCATTCGATTGGATTCTTCGCGCCAATTATTCAAGACCCGACTTTGTCTTCGTACCTACAATACCGACAAAAACAGAGCAAAAAAGAGGTTAATGCTAAGAAATTATTTTTGTTCGACACCCTTAGAGTATTTTCATCATCGGGTGTCGGGTGGGCAACGACAAAAGTCGAAGCCAACTCCCAAAGCAATTCCCGACCTCGGTACTGATAGGCAGCATATGTTCTATTTTTCAAGATAGTCGGAGGAAGAGAAAAAGAAGTGATTTCCGCCAAAAAGTGATTATTTGGATAAGCACTTTTGAAAAAGTGATTTTCAGCCAAACAGATTTAATCCAAAAATGAAGGATCCGAAATTCCCAACACAGCGAAAAAATATCACAAAATCCATATCCAGCTCCATCAAGTAAATTGCATGGATATCCAATATAGAACCAGTTTGTATCATCAAGTCAATATCAAAACCAAATCCAAATATGGTTCATCCATGGGCTCAGTTTACACATCATTTCCCCATATCAAAAGAAAAACGCCTCCAATCAAATCTGTAAAATCATATCAAATCTACAATCAGTATCAAAGAATCAAAAGATAAATCACTTGAATCCAGCTCAAAAAACGAGTTGAAAAATGATTTAAGGCCAGAGTATAAAAACACCAGAAAAAACCATCGAAAGGGGGCGGTGAAATCCAAACCCTAACGGAACTCAAACACCAAACGGCGGCCAAAAGTCATCAAAAGCGGAACAATCTCACCATTAACAAACACAAAGAAAAGACGAACAACCATCATCGGATGGCGCCAATATCGCTCACCCAAACCGTCAAAAGGCCACGGCCTCAGAACAACTCATTACCGGCCGGAAAATCGCAAGCGAAACATCATTGTCACCGTCATATCATCAACATAACCATAACGAACTCGTGGACTCAGAGAACTGAATCAGTTCTCATCATCGTCAAAAATCCTCAGAATCTGGGTAGAAATTTTTTGCTAACCCATTTTATTTCATCATCATGTGTTTGGTACAGGTGAATAGAACGGAGAAGAAGAAATTTACGGCCGAAAATTGAAAGAAACACGAATGCAAGAGAGGGATACAAAGAGGATGGAGCGAGAGAGAAAGAAGAAGAAAGTGCCTCTTTGAGGCCGCCGCTGAGGGAGTTTAGGGTTAACCCCAAAAGCTCAAGACCCTCCCTTCTTGTTTGTGTTTTGGACCGGGTTGGGTCCGGGAAGTGGTGACCCAGCCCAACCCATTCTGCTGTTGAACTTATTTATTTATTTTTTATTTCATGTATTTAATTAATTTAGTTTATTAGGGGTAATGATAACAAAAAAGTTGTAAATAATAATTGGTTTTCTCACTATCTTCTTTAACAAAAATAAATTTTTTATCTAACTCTTTTTTATAATTTAATATAACCTTTTTTAAAAAAAATAAATTTTTTAACTAATTTTCTTTTATTACTAATTTTCTAATTTATCATTTAAAAGCTAACTTCTTTTTCTTTTAAATTAAATCAAAAAATATATATTTTCGTGAAAAATCATAAAAAAAACTTTTATGCAAAAAAATTGCTAACCCTTCTCAATTTTAATTCATGACACTTTCATATTCCAGAGCTTCCAATTTGTAAATCAACATTAACCTAGCGCCATTACGTCATCCCGTTTAATTTTGTCATCTATCGTTTTACGTTGATGAGGTTCACTAACTATTTATTGTTGCATTTTTCTTTTGCAAGATTGTAATTTATTTAGTGATATTATTTGTATTTTATCCATGGTTGTTTTTTATTTTTCAAACAATATCCGTAATTTTATTTTTACATTATTCATCGTCCACCGTAATTTCACTTCCGAAGGATTAGGTCTAACCGTTTGACCGTCATGCCAATAGTCCTTACCTTTAGCCCTTGACCATTTCTGAAACCCTAATAGCTTAGGCGTCTCACCGCGCATGAAAACGCCCTTTACCCTAGTGTTAGGTCAAGGAGTCACCGCACTCCATTTTAGGGTTTCCCGTCGTGGAATTCCTAATCTAACCCTAATTTCAACTTACAATTTAAACGTAAAGATTGGAGTCTCCGTACTCCACATAAGCGTGTCCTTAAGATACGTTTATTCCCCATTGAAACCTTGACCATAGTCAAGAAGTTTCTAACCTTCCTTTCTATGGGAACTACGATTACTCTGATTCCATTCCCTATCCAGGATACATAGGCACAACATGCGAATCTTGCCGAGTAAACTTAGGATGCAAAAATAAACAAAAGGTTCCTGTAGAGTACTACAGAAGGTTAGGGTGCTAATACCTTCCCTAGGCTTAACCAACCCCTTACCTTGATCTCTCCCCGCATTGTGTTTACGATGCAAAAATAGGTTTTCCCTCTTTTGAACTTTTACTTCGGATAAATCAAAGAGTGATTGTGAACTAAAGATGTGATTCAAATTAATTAATAGTTTGATATCCTATTTCTACCGCAACACATCTCTTCTCCTCAATTTTTCTCCTATCAACAACAAAATTTCCTTCAATCGAGATGCTAATGAACATTCTAAACCCTTCAATGATGCTCCTGATGTTACATCTCCTCAAGCTGAAAAATCCAAACAGCACTCCACAGGTAAATTTTCTGACCCCTCTAATGACAATATTGCTAGAATGTTGAACAAGGAAGGATCTGCATATGTTGACAGATCCATAAGGGAACTTGTCACTAAGATTCTCCAGAAAGGTCGTATTATGCATAGTGTCTCCACACCTCTTGCTCGCATTGATTCATCCCCTAGTTTTGATGATGTTCATGGAAAAAGGAGTGAGGATGTGTCAGGGGAAGAATCTGAAGATAGTGATGAAGATGTCTCAATACATAGCTCCAGTTCTTCTGAGGAGGAAGCTTAATTTACTTTTAGCTAGGTGGTTGTTGGGCTGTTGCTTGCTTTGGCAGACTAGATTGTTTTTTTTTTGGGTTGTATTATTAGGGTTTCCATACCCTTAACATCTGTGGTTCTAACTGTGTTTGATTAATGCTAATTCATTAGTTCGGATCATAATTTTGTAGCTAAAAAGGGAGAGAAGTAGTAGTATAAACAACATGTTTAGTTGTATGTGCCTCAACAGGTGAGGTGTGCTGATGTGCTGGAGTTGATCTCTTATATGTGTGAGCAAGATGATGATCCTGTGTGTTTGATGTTTGCTGTTGCTGGTGAGTGTGTGTGTGTTCCTGGTTGGAACTTAGTATCTTAGTTGTTGGTGTTGGTGCTTATGCTTGGATGTGTGTGTGTTCCTGGTTGGAACTTAGTATCCTAGCTGTTGGTGTTGGTGCTTGTGCTTGGATTTGTGTGTGATTGTAGGTTGTGCAGGTTGTGTTTGGCTGATGCTATGTGCATCAGTTCAGGGAGAGTAACACAGGATGGTGTGACATCTGTAGTTTGGACTAGCAAGTGATTTTTTTGGCTATGGAACAGGTGTAATTCAGGAAGTCATCCTGGATGTCTTGGCATCCATAATCCAGAGCAGTCTGGATTAGTGTGTGTGAACAGGTTGATCCTGAGTCGCTGGAAGCTGATATTGTTTGTGTGTGTAGATGACTCTGATAGGGTACTATAGCATGTGTGTGTTGATTGGTAGTTTTAGCTAGTAGCTTTCCTGCATGATTAGATATATGGTATGAACTTTCTGCTGCTTGTGATCTCTAATAGGTTGACATAGTGTTTTAGCCAAAAATTTGCCAAAGGGGGAGTTTGTAGATGTTTTTAATTGGCTGCATTTTGTGGCAAAACATTGATGTATGTGGGAATGTCATGACTGATGTTATGACATACATGTGGAGAATATTGCAGGGTAAGTTTAGAGCAAAGTGAATTGGATGTCATGCTGGATATTATGACATCAAGCAGTTGACATCAGGGTGCGTGTTTTAGTTTTCTGGTATATTGCATGGGGAAGCTCAGACTATGCTTCAAGAAACATTTTAGGGATCCTAGTTATCTCAGGCGAAATGCTAGGCAGTGCTGAGCATAACAGGAAATGCCTATGACCTAATTAAAAGTGCGCTAATTTATGAAAAGAGGTTTAAACTTGGTTAAACCTAATTTTCTGCACTAAGGCCCAAGGACTGTATGCTTCTTATTAATACAAAGTAGCAAACCTAATTCAATGGGGCTTTGGAGATAGAGAGTACAAAGTGTTCGTGAGTGAAGAATTTTGTGTTGTGCAGTTAGTTCTTCATGTTTGTTTTGTGTATTAGGATTTCTTGTGATCCAAGCAATTATCTGCTGTATGATTGCATTGGACTAGTTTGTTTTGAGTTGTACTCTGATTGTGTCACTCTAAGATTTTAAGCACGAGTGTTGTGTCTCTTGATTGAAGTTGTCAAGCAAGATCAAGATTTTTTTGAAGTGTGTCTTCATTTAATCTGTAACTTTAATTGGTTGATATCACTGTTGTGATTGAGGGGGAGTGAGTTGGTACTCAGGTCTAGTGTTAGGCTGAAGTTGCATTGGGTAGGTTTTAAATGAAGAGTGCAAACTGGTAGTTTGGCTCTGAATTAACACTGCTTATAGTGGATTTCCTCCCTGGCTTGATAGCCCCCAGAGTAGGTGTGATTTGCACCGAACTCAGTCAATAATTCCCTGTGCTATTTACTGCTTTCATTTTCTGTTTACTATTAAGTTCTATAGTCTGTTCAGTAGTGGATGTCAAAACATCCGTTATAACATCGACTGTTTGGTTCCTAGAATTTTAGTATTTGCCATTTTTATTGAGATTTGATGACTGGTCTCTGGCGAGCTAGTCAGAGAAGACAACCGGAGCCCTAGCTCCGGCGTCTGGTTATGTTTCAGGTGATGCTGAGTTGGTTTGTCTTGGACCATTTGAACTTATGATTTGTCACGTGTTTATTGGATTGACTTCGCCTGCGTGGCATTTGACCATGACTCAGATTAATGAAACACATGGCTCAGTTTGACTTTGATAATCCCATTTATCAAGCTGAAGAAGAGACTGATGAAGACTGTGAACTACCCAAAGAGTTAGCCAGACTTCTGAAGCAAGAGGTAAGGTTCATTGTGCCTCATCTGGAGGATATTGAAGTCATCAATTTGGGTACTGAAGACGACAAGTAAGAGGTTAGAATCAGGGTTGCATTAGAAGACAGTATCAAGAGAACATTGGTTGAAATGCTCTGTGAGTATAAAGATATCTTTGTTTGGTCTTACCAAGACATGCCTGGGCTGGATACAAATATTGTGGTACACCGGTTGCCTCTTAGAAAAGAATGTCTTCCAGTCAAGCAGAAGTTGAGAAGGATGAGGCCTGACATGGAAGTCAAGATTAAAGAAGAAGTTCAGAAGCAGTTGAACATTAGTTTTCTTGTTGTCACGAATTATCCTTTGTGGGTCGTTAAGATTGTTCATGTACCTAAGAAATATGGAAAGGTTAGGATGTGTATTGACTACAAAGATCTAAATAGAGCGAGCCTAAAAGATGATTTCCCGCTCCCCAACATTGACGTGTTGGTTGATAACACCACTCAATATTCTATGTTTTCCTTTCTGGATGGCTTCTCTAGTTATAGCCAAAATCAAGATGGCCCCAGAGGACATGAAGAAAACTAATTTCATTACAGTATTGGGGAATTTTTGCTATAAGGTGATACCCTTTGGATTGAAAAAGGTTGGGACAACCTATCAGCGGGCGATGGTGACTCTCTTTCATGATATAATTTATCAAGAGTTCGAGGTCTATGTTAATGACATGATTGCCAAGTCACAGACGGAGGAAGGACATCTGGTCAATCTTCTGAAGTTATTTGAAAGATTGAGGAAATTCAAGCTAAGGCTAAATCCTAACAAGTGCACCTTCGAGGTGAGATCTGGAAAGCTACTGGGGTTCATTGTCAATGAAAAGGGTATTGAGGTAGATCCTGCCAAAATAAAAGCTATTTAAGAAATGCCTGAGCCAAGAACGGAAAAAGAGATTCATGGTTTCCTAGGGATATTGAACTGCATTGTAAGGTTCATATCTTATATTATAGCCACTTGCGAGCCAATATTCAAATTGTTAAGAAAATATTAAGCGGTCAGGTGGAACGAAAATTTCCAAAAGGCGTTTGAGAAAATAAAAGAGTATCTGCAGGAACCTCCAATACTCATGCCTTCAGCAGCAGGGAGACCTCTGGTCATGTATCTTACAGTTCTTGAGAACATAATGGGATGTGTGCTCGATCAACAGGATGAGACAGGTAGAAAAGAGCAGGCTATCTACTACCTGAGTAAGAAATTCACTGATTGCTAGTCGAGGTACTCAATGTTGGAAAAAACATGTTGTGCACTTGCTTGGGCTACTAAGCGTTTGAGATAGTACATGTTAAACCATACAACCCTGTTGATTTCAACGATGGATCCGACCAAGTACGTGTTTATAAAGCAAGCACTCTCCGAAAGGATTTCCCGATGGCAAATGGTTTTAACAGAGTATGATATTAAGTATGTTTCCCAAAAGTTAAGGGAAGTGTTCTTGTCAGAATATCTTGTTGAACAGCCAATTGAAGACTACCAGCCGATGAAGTTCGAATTTCCAGATGAAGACGTCATGTTTCTGAAAATGAAGGACTGCGATGAACCTTTACCTGAAGAGGGTTATGAGATTGGATCTCAGTGGAAGCTGGTTTTCGACGGTGCTGTTAACTCTCGTATGACAACGAAATTGGGGAGATCATTACAAGTCGTCACGGTTCTCACATATCGTTCACTGCCCAATTGACGTTCGCTTGCACCAATAATGAAGCTGAATATGAAATGTGCATTACGGGTTTATAAGAGCCAATGATCTGAGGATCAAGAATCTTGATGTATATGGCGATTCAACGCTAGTCATTAATCAAATTAAAGGAGAATGGGAAACTCGTCAGTCTAACTTGGTGCCAAACAAGATTTATGCTAGAAGACTACTACCCTACTTCGACGAAGTTGAGTTTCATCATGTGCCTAGGGCTGAAACTCAGATGGTAGACGCCTTGGCAACACTAGCATCAATATACAAAGTGAATTTCTAGAATGAAGCTCCAGCGTTCACCATCGTGCATCTTGATAGACATGCCTTTGTGTTTGCAGTTGAAAAAGCATCAGATGGAAAGCCTTGGTATTTTGACATCAAGTATTTTCTCAATACTCAAGAGTACCCGTCTGAGGCATCCGAAAAAGATAAGAAGACTCTAATGAGGCTAACTGGTAATTTCTACTTGAACAAGGATGATGTGTTGTACAGGAGAAACTTCGACATGGTCTTATTGCGGTGTGGTGACGAACACGAAGCAGTCCTATTGATGGAAGAAGTCCACGAGGGTTCTTTTGGTACTCATGTCGGTTGACATGCAATGGCCAGAAAATTTTTGAGAGCTGGGTATTATTGGATGAGTATGGAATATGATTGTTTCAAATACACCAGAAAATGTCATAAATTCCATATTTATGCTGACAAGGTGCATTTACCACCGACACCTCTGAACGTGTTGACATCTCCTTAGCCCTTCGTTATGTAGGGTATTGATATGATTGGAAAGATTGAGATGACTACTTCCAATGGGAATCATTTCATTCTGGTGGCCCTTGATTACTTTACGAAGTAGGTAGAAGCAGCCTCCTTTGCTAATGTCACAAAGCAAGTGGTCGCCCGATTCATAAATAAGGATATCATTTGTTGTTATGGAATCCCAGAGTAAATCATTACTGGTAATTGTTCAAATTTCAATAACAAGATGATGAAGGAACTGTGCAAGAGTTTCAAGATTGAACATCACAATTCTTCTCTGTATCGTTCGAAGATGAATGACGTTTTTGAGGCAGCGATCAAGAATATCAAGAAGATTGTGCAGAAAATGGTTGTAACCTACAAAGATTAGCATGAAATGTTGCCCTTTGCTCTACACGGTTATCGTACTTCGGTACGTACATCAATCGGGGCAACTCTTTTCTCACTGGTGTATGGTACGGAAGCAGTCCTACCATTAGAAGTTGAGATTCCTTCTTTAAGAGTATTGGTTGATGTGAAGTTTGACGGAGCTGAATGGGTGCAAGCTAGGTTGAATCAGTTGAGTCTTATCGACGAGAAGAGATTGGCAGCTATTGCTCATGGCCAGTTGTACCAGAGTAGGATGAAGAAAGCCTTTTATCAGAAAGTGCGTCCTCGGTGCTTCCAAACAAGTGATTTGGTTTTGAAAATGATCCTTCCTCCTCAGACAGATTACAGGGGAAAATGGACTCGAAACTAAAGGACCATATATGGTAAGAAAGATTTTCTCTGGTGGAGCCTTATTACTATGGATGGCAAAGATTTTACGTCCTCTGTGAATGCTAACGTAGATAAAAAATAATTTACTTAAAGTAGACTTGATGGATAGAAAAAGAAAAGTCCAGGAAAAAAAGGGCATCCCAGCGAACCACAAAAGCAAAAGGTTCAGGCAAAAATTAGGGACAAAAAATAAAAAGAATGAACCCGCAAAGTTGAAAATCTGAAAAGGCAACTTTGGCAAAAATGGGTATCCTAGTGGATGGAAAACTCGCAAGGGCAGTTCAGGAAAAAGTTAGGGATTTGAAAGCAAATGACTGCGGTCTGTGTTTGGTCTATGAACTTATCTGATACATTGGTTATTCTGGAGGAAAGGAATCATTCCAATTAGTCTTTTTAGAAGGTGAAGCATTCGTGAATGTTGAAGAGATACAAGTCATAACTGAATTGACACATGGTGGATATCTGATCCCACATTACCGATATTTATGTATTCTTTTGTTTTTTGCGCAATTACCTCTTTTCAAGAACTGCATCCAAATTGTAACTTGCCTATTTACAAGCCTTTCATCAATAAATTATTTCATTTCACTCAAAGAGATTTTCATTTCTGTTTTTAATTTTACTGTTTTGTTTGCAAAAAAACGTATGATATTTTTTGTAAACGTTACAGGTGAAAACATAAGGCTTTGCAGAGCATATTGAAAACAATGGATTCACTTGAAAGATAGGTGTCATGAATGGCAACTGAGGTAGTCATTTCGCATGTAGAACATCCTATTGCTTATTGTTTTCTTGCAAGATGACATGATCTTCTCCCTAGTATAGCTTTTCTCCCCAACGGTGACGTTCTAACAGCTGCACATGGTGAATCGTTCCTCCCCTAGAAGGGGTCCAGAAGATTATGTTTCCCAGCCAGATTTGATTTGTACTCCCTGACGAGTGTTCAGGGGTGTCTACTTCTGGTAGAATGATAGTGATATGTAGTCAGGTATTTGTTCAGCAGGGGTTTGCTCTTTGTATTTCCACAGTAGAGATTTTGTCTTCCCCACAAAATCCTGTCATCTAATCAGAAGTATTTTCACCAACAGAGGTGTGCACTAATCCTCAACAGGGAAAGAAGAGGATTTCCTCAACATCAGGGTAGACTTAGTGTTATTCCCCAACAGGGTCAATATCCTTTGATTTCTCTCCCTAAGCAGAGTTAGGTGCAGATTTCCTCGACAGGTAAATCGACGTCAGGTTAATATCTCCACCAAAGTCTAATGGTCATAGGCGTCTTTCAGAGTCAGGTTTTCGGGACGATTTCCCAGTAGATGTTAATTCCATTTCCCCCTTTGAATGGAATCCTCGGTAGAGTGGTATTCCCACCAGATTTTCCTCGTCATCCTCAGCAGGGTGGATTTTTCAACCTGGTGCTACTCTTATATTCTCAGCAGAGTGGAATTTTCAGCAGATTTAGTTTGTCCCCGATAGAGTGGCATTCCCAGCAGATGTTCCTCATCATTCATAGCAGGGTGGATTTTTCAACATGGCGTTACTCTTATATTCCAAGTAGAGTGGAATTTTCAACTGATTTAGTTTGTCCCCGGTAGAGTGTCACTCCTAGCAGATGTTCCTCTGTATCCCCAGCAGGGTGGATTTCTCAATAGGTGTTATTCATAATTTCCCACTGAATGAAGTTTAGTTCCCCCCCCCCCCCAAGAGTGGAATTTTCCCCAGGGGAGTCTCCGTCAGGAAGGTCGTTTAGGGCATTTTCCTCAGCAGAGTTGGTTTGTTGATCTTCTCAACATTTTTTCGTGTGGTGTTCTTTTACATTTGCATTTTTGCATAGCATCCTCCAAATTATGTAGAATTTCCATTTTGTATAGAGCATTACCCCATTCAAACATATGCATCTAAAGCATAAGCCAGGTTTGGTATCTTTGTTGCCTGTCGTTTCTCCAATAGGTGATGGCATTATTCAGGAGATTTTTTTGTACCCTCAGCGGAAATCATTGACAGATATGGTCATTTCATTTGATTCTCCCTGCATAGTCATTTGTTTAAGCCTCTCTTTTCTCGTTGGAGTATTCTTTTTAGGTTCTGCGTCGGTTGATTCTACTCCCTGTATGTTTTGGATGTTATCCCAACTTTTTGTTGGTAGTCCTGTTTGTTTTGGATGTTATCCCAACTTTTCATTGGTAGTCCTGTTTGTTTTGGATGTCATCCCAACTTTTGGTTGGTAATCCTATTTGTCTTGGATGTTATCCCAACTTTTGGTTGGTAATCCTATTTATCTTGAATGTTATCCTAACTTTTGGTTGGTAGTCCTATTTATCTTAGATTTTATTCCAACTTTTGGTTGGTAGTCCTTGTTATTCCAACTCTTGGTTGGTATTGTTTCCCCTGCGGAGTCGTTATCCCAACTTTTAGTTGGTAGTCTTTGTTTTGGTGAATTCGCCTTCTTTCGGTGTTTCGGCGATCCTAACTTTTGGTTAGTAGTCTTGTTTCCCAACTTTTGGTTGGTAGTCTTCGTTTCTGTGATGGTGGTCCCAACTTTTGGTTGGTAGTCTTAATTTCTGTGTTGATGATCCCAATTTTTGGTTGGTAGTCTTCATTTCTGTGTTGATGATCCAAACTTTTGGTTGATAGTCTTCGTTTTTGTGTTGATGATCCCAACTTTTGGTTGGTAGTCTTCGTTTTTGTGTTGATGATCCTAACTTTTGGTTGGTAGTCTTTGTTTCTATATTGATGATCCTAACTTTTGGTTGGTAGTCTTCGTTTCTGTGTTGATGATCCCATCTTTTGGTTGGTAGTCTTTGTTTCTGTGTTGTTGATCCCAACTTTTGGTTGGTAGTCTTCGTTTATGTGTTGATGATCCCAACTTTTGGTTGGTAGCCTTCGTTTCTGTGTTGATGATCCCAATTTTTGGTTGGTAGTCTTTGTTTTTGTGTTAATGATCCCAACTTTTGGTTGGTATTTTTCGGTTTTGTGTTAATGATCCCAACTTTTGGTTGGTAGTCTTCGTTTCTGTGTTGATGATCCCAACTTTTAGTTGATAGTCTTCCTTTCGTGGAGTCAGCTTTGTTTGGCATCTCGGCGATCCTAACTTTTGGTTGGATATTATCCTCTACAACCTTTGGTTGGTAGCCTTTGCTTTTATTCCAACATTTGGTTGGTAGCCTTTGCTTTCATTCCAACTTTTGGTTGGTACTCTCCCCAGTGAAGTCACCATTTTTCTTGGATATCTTTCCTCTATCCCAACTTTTGGTTGGTATTTTCCCTACATGTTCGCCTTCGGTCAGCATTTTGGTGATTGCCACTTTTGGTTTATATTTTTTGTTGATATTTTATCCCCATAGAGTCACCTTCTGTCGGTTCTCCGGTGATTCCAAATTTTGATTGGTAGCTTTCATTTATTCCAACTCTTAGTTGATGTTTATTCCCCACAAAGTTGTCTGTTTAGACTTCTCTTCTTCCCCGTCATCTTCTCTTCAGGTCGTAAGTCTGTTGATTTCACTTCCTGTGTGTCTTTGATTGGTATCTTGATTTGATTTTGTCTCTAGAGGGTCACCTTTGGTCGGCAGTCCCGTAATCTCAACTCTGGGTTGGTATCTGGTGGTTATTATTCCTACTTTTGGTTGGTATTCTATGTTTGTCTTGGAGTTTTTATCCTCCGTGAGTAGCATCCCAACTTTTGGTATTCAATCTCCATGCACCTTGAATATTTGAAAGATGTTGCTATCATCCTTTCAGGTTCAATTCGATTGAATAGGGGCAGCTGTAATACCCCACAATTTGCCTCACTATGTTATGATCTACTGGCTTAAGTTCTCTGCATTTTGCATTTTTGCATATCATGACATTGGTTCTCGAGACATGGGATCAAGGCGTTTCTATGGCTCAGGGTTCTCTTTTATTGCAAGAGTTTAAACAGCGAGCGTCAGAGGCGTCCACATTTATTTTTCCAAGCAATCGAGTGGCTGATTTTATTTTATTCAGCAGGTTATTTTCAGCACAGGAGGCAGGTCACAGGTTATCTCTGGTATTTTCACAGTTATAATGTTAAAGGGAAATTTTTAGAGGCTTAACGGGGCTCAGAACGGGTACAAACGAGTGAATGTGCAAGTTTCCCTCCAAATGGCGCATTTGCAATAGTTTGTGAGGTATTAACCAATTAACCAATTTGCACTAGCAAATGGTTAATCGGTTAACCAAAGGAAAATTTGCACAGATACATGCATTTTCAATGCTGCCACTTTTGGGGTCCATTTTGATCACTTGTGAATTGATTTTTACACCAGAAGAAGGATCTAGAATCACTCTAATTTTGATTAACTTTTAAAAAAGTCCAATTTCTCTCCAAATTTTCATTCCTAATCCCATTCCAATTTTCAAAACCTCATTCTAAACCATAATTCTACTCCTAACCAAGACCCTATTTAAGTGAATTGACTCCAAACCTCAAGAAAAACCCTCATAATTTCCAATTTTCAGATTTCACACTCATTCTTTCTCTAGAATTTGCTCTCAAATTCTCTCAACTTTTCTACACTCCAAAACTCCATTAAAGCTCTTTCACTTGAGTTTATTGATTCTTCATTTGAATCCTTGAATTCTAGAGCTAAACATTCATCATTCATCTTCATCATCTTCAATTCATCATTTTATTTTCGTTTGGATTTGGATCTGATTTTGGAAGTAAGTTTATAAGTGATTCTTGGATCAATTTTGGCTTATTTTGGCTTGTTCTTCACTTCTCTTGCAAGAAAGCTCTTGGATCTTGAAGATTTCTTAGGTTTCTAGCTTGGATTTATCAATTTGCAGCGAATCAACAATTACCAAAGCAAATGTCAGCTTTGACAGTTGGTTAATTCTATATCCAATTCCGTTTTGAATTTATTTGGATAATCACGATGTAGATCTTCAATTTTTTTTTTTATTTTGGTGATTTTGATCTATGTGATTTGTGATCTATGTGATTTGTGATCTATGTGATTTATGATCTCAATGCTTGGTTAATTTTTATTGTTGTTTGATCACTGATTATTGGTGTTAAATTTGTGCATAATTGATTACCTGATCATTTAGATGATTGCATACTAAATTAATTGCTGAAAGTGCTTTTGAATTACTGTTTTTCTGCTTCTGGTGCAGTGTTAATCGATTAACCAGTTGCAGTACAAAACTGGTTAGTCGATTAACCAGTGCAATTTTGGACATTTTCAAGTGGTTAATCGATTAACCAGTTTGCACTAGCAAATGGTTAATCATTTAACATTGGACCAGAACGTGATTTTTGGTTGTTTTCAAGCATGTTTTGATTTCTTTCCATCTCTAACCTTCATGGATTAATATGATGCTTTTGTGTAGATTGTATTTGACCTGTTTCATCATGCTTGATTATTCAATTGTGATTCTTCGATGCGTGACTTTTTGTTTCTGTTTGAATGCTTAACATGTTCATGTTGCTTGATTGATGTGATGATCATATGCTTTGCTTGCTTGTATCATGTTAATGATTAATTATTGGTGATTATCTTGCTGGACTTGTGATGCATGCTTGCGTTTGCTTCTGATTCTGTTTGTCGCATGATCGTTTAATTGTGTAATTGATGAAAAACATGTTGTTCTTGTTGACTCTTGATGATGCAAGTTTGTTAAACATTTGTGTTTGATTATTGATGCATGTCCATCCTTGAATGATACTTGTTCATGATTGATGCTTGCTCATGTTGATTGCATTGAAATATGCTTACTTCCCTGCTTTCTACATCTGTGTTATTCTGAATTTACATGTTGTTTATTCTATGCTTGCTTGCTACCTGCCTTTTACACCTACTTTTATGCTAAATTAGTAGCTGTTAAATGTTGTTGTGTTGCCTTGCTGGATTTTATTGATGTTTTATGTAGGACGCGTTGTGGTAGCTGTTGTTTTTGCCTTACTCGCTTGCCTTTTGCCTTGCCTTTGCATGCTCCCTTAGGATTCCTATTCCAATTTAATTTCTGATTAAGTTTGGAATAGGATAGACATTAGGAGTGTAATCCATGCATGATAACAAGCAGGCTAGTCCCTTTAAACCTCAACCTTAGGTCCATCTTTTTTATGCTAACATTGGGATAGAATTTCCTCTCGCATCCCGATCTTAGGACCTCTTTGCATGAGAATGTTAGGATCGAGTTTCCCTTAGACCTTTCGTGCGTCTTTCTCTCTTCTCATATCAAAAAAATTCTAACACACATAGTAAAGACGATGAACATTGTGGGCCACGAGCCTTAAGTATATAGGAAATGATGAGTGGGGGTTTCTCCTCACTTGTATAGAGTGTTTAGTGTACGCCTCGTGGGCAATATGCGACACATTCGCTCATATGTCATAGTTTATAGTACAACGTGAATCACAAAGCAAACCAATTCACTTCACTAAAACTCACAAATAAAATTCAAACCTTTTCATCCTTTGGGATTTGTGTTTCAAACTCATTTTCAGAAAGAGTACGTTACTTTTTCGTTCTACCGCAAACAGGCATCGAGCCTTACTGCTGAAATGGGAACTTAATATCGCTCATAAAAAACACTTAACTAATATGTGGTTTCGTAGTTAGCCGAACTACGTTTGCTCTAATTTCTCATATCAGATGAAGATACGTAGGCATAAGACGACGATGTCTTGGCGAGCAACCTTCCCCCGTCACTCATAGTTTTTCGAACTACGTTGACTTTGGCTTTCTCATTGCACGAGGGAATACGTAGGCATAGGATGGTGATGTCCTATCGAGTCTCTTTCTTTTTTCTTCATTCTCGTTTCCATTTAGCAGTAGCTTATAGAAAACACACCCTTTGATTAGACAACAAATGTGGATCCCGTTGAGTACAACAGACGTGAGGGGTGCTCACACCTTCCCCTTGCATAACCGATTCCCAAACGCAAGATTTAGTTGCGATGACCTTGTCTATTCCCATTCTTCAGGTTTTCTTTAATCGCTTTGTTTCCCTATGTTGGGATAAATAACATTCGGTGGCGACTCTTCTGTTTTTCTGCTGGGTATTTTTCGCAGTTGTGACACCTACACTTGGTTTCATGCCCTAATCTCATGTCTTTTCCTTTAAGGCTGTGTCTTTCATGCTTGTTTTATATGGCAATTGTTTTGTTTGTGAATGTGGTGCATGACTTAGCTCTTTGTGCTCTTTCATTGGTCATTGACATGATTTGGATACGATGTGATGTTGCTACTGCCCTACCTTGTTTCTCATTTCATTTGACTTTGCTTTATGATTTAAAATGCTTCTTGTAAGATGTTTAAGTCATTTGAATATGTGTGGGCACTTTGTGATTTCAAATCTTTTGATATGGTTTGATATGTGAAGGTTTCCTTGTTGTTTTGACACGATGTTGGTATTCACCTTGTATGATTGAGATGTGTGTTTGGTTGATGCCTCTTGCCTTTGAACTTCCATGATTGTTCATCTTGTTTGCATCTCCTTCATTCTTGTTTTTTCTTCTTCATCTTTCTTCTCCTCTTGAGACTTGTTAAAGTTTCGATCTTGTTTTCATTTATGATTGAATTGGGTAGTGTTTACTTGTGTTTGTTCACATGATCCCTTAGGATTCCTAGTCCCACTTAATTTCTAATTAAGGTGGGAGTAGGAGAGACATTAGGCTTTCAATCTTTGCGTGATAACAATTAGGATAGTCCCTCTTTAACCTTAACTTTAGGTCCATCATTTATATGATAACATTAGGTAGACTTCCCTTTTATCTTAACCTTAGGATCATTTTATAAGATGACATTAGGGTTTCAGTTTCCCTTAGTTTTTTTCTTTTCACCTTTTGGGTCTTCTCTTCTCATCTCGAAATAATTCTAAGACACTTAATAAAGACGATGAACAATGTGTGCCACGAGCCTTAAGCATATGGGAAATGATGAGTGGGGGGTTTCTCCTTACTTATCTAGAGTGTTTAGTGTACATCCCGTCTGGGGCGCGATATGCGACGCATTCGTTGTAACACCCCAAATTTAATTGGAATATTTTAATTTATTTATTTAATTGAGAATATTCGTATTTTGGTGGTTTTCGGTGTTTTTGTGGATTATTGGGAATTATGCATTTTTGGATTATTTATTTAATTAATAGTATATAGTATGGAAATATTAGTAGTATTATTAGTTAAAAGAAATATAAGTGAAATAAGGGTAATTTGGGCATTAAGAGGAGTTAGTAAGGGTGTTATGGGAAAAGCCCAATTGCGTGGCCCAAGACTAGGTTTGAAAAAAAGGAATTCTGAAGAAAATTAGGATTCATTTTATTAACTGTGAAAGTATTGAGGCCAGAGCTTTGAGGAGAAGATTTGAGGCAGAAGCTTCGAGAGATTCCCTGAAAGATTGAGAAGGGTTTGATCGACAACTAAGGTATGAGGAGTATAGCCTTTCATAATTTTCCATGTGTAACTTTCCGTGTATTTAAGGTTGATTTAAGGGTTTAAGAGTTTTGAGGCGAATAATGAGAAAAAGGGATTTTTGGTCTTTGTGGCATAAAATTGATTATTGAGAATTTTAACCGTAGAGATTTATTTGGGAAAAAGGGAAACTAGGCCTTTGTGGCCAAAAACTATGATTTGACTCTAACCCTGTAAGGAAACTTGATAGTGAGAACCCTGATGGTTGCGGTGTAGTGGTAGGTATTCCTGACTGTTAGAGTATAGAAATGAGAAATAATGATCTTTGGCCTCTGTGGCGTAAACCTAGTAGTGTGAATCTAACCTGGAATCCGTTGGGGAAAAGGGAAAGGTAGGCCTTCGTAGCCAAAACCTTGAATTGTTATATGTCTAACACTGAAGGGATAGGAATGTTTGATAGTGAGTAACTCTGATGCCTTAGGGTGTAATTGAAGGAAAAATTGTGATTTAGGGCGTGAATACGTTACGGGATTGGCCTAATAAACCGTAGGTTTTGTGCCTTTATCACCGCAAGACCTCAGGGATGATTTAGAGATGTTTTAGGGGCATTAGGAAAGTGAATCGTGTGGACTTTTGGGTTGATTTAGGTTCTGGAGCGTAACAGCGTTTTGCTGTCCGTCACGACTCTTCATGTTTTTGGTCGAAATCGTGTTGGACGTAACTTTTGATCCATAAGTCCGTTTTAGCCCCCGTTTGAAGAGTTGGAAAGCTAATGAACAGGGCTATAACATAGTATAGATAATGGAATTGGTTTCCCAATATTTTTATATCTAATTATGTTTGAGAAGTCAATTGTGTATATGTTCTATTAATGAATCATGTTCTGGTTCAGTAATGTCTTGATGTTTTGATGCTGCAATTTTCCTGATGAATTACCATGAGGGCAACTATGATAATATGTGATAATATGATGAATTAACATGAGTAGTACTATGAAGTTTATGTGATTAATAGGCGATAGTATGAGAATTACCGCGAGTATAATTATGAATTAATATGTGATAATATGTGATAATATGTGATAATATGATGAATTAATATGAGTATGACTGTGAGCACTATGTAATTTGTATATGATTATATGATGATTTCTATGATGTATGATGATGATTATTATGAGGAACTATGATGACATGACGTATGATGATGATTATGATGATGCGCTATGATGTTTGATGATGATGAATATGACGAATGATGATGCACCTATGATGTTGTTATGAGGATGATTTGTAACATGTGCATCATGCATTCATGTGCATCCGGACTTCGGTTCAGGATGTTGATTACTTTGGCTTCAATCCCATTGTGTGGATGTGAAGTGTTTTGATGTGCTCCGATTCTCAAGTAGAATCGATCCTATTGATGGGGATCTATGGAGGGTTGATGGCCCAGTGTCCACCGTGCTGTGATGATTGGTACCACATGCATTGAGTCCTGTTGTATTTGAATTTATGGGTCCTTTTGTATGAATTATGATGTTGTGGCCTTTGAGGCATATTGAAGGATATGAATGTGTTGAATATGATTATGATGCCATTTATATGTTAATTTTTATACATTGATTATTATGAATTATTTTACTCACCCTGCCTGTTTGAACGTTACCTCCACGTGGGTAACGTGCAGATGATCAGGTTTATCCGTGGATGTCGTTGAGGATTTTTTAAGTTTTTGAGTTGTTAGCCTTTTGGTTAACTTAGAGGGTCTTGCTCTGATATGTAACATCGGGATGGGTTCTTTTGAGTTAACTTATATACTGTTGAGTTACTTTGCTTATCTTCTCGTATGAGGAAAACCTTGATTTATACCTTTTGAGTTCCGCTGCTTTGTGCAATTTGATGTATTTTGAGAAAACCCATTGTACACGGAGCATTGACTTATTTTGAGCTATTGAGAAATGTACACCCTTTGAGGTGATTTTTATTGAGTTAAATAATTTACTCTGATATCTGTGTTATTTTGCCTTAATAATTGTGGGGTGAAAAAAAGGGTGTTACATTCGTTCCTATATCATAATCTTTAGTGCAACGTGAATCTCAAACAAATTCAATTCACTTCTCTAAAACTCACAAACAAAATTCAATTCACTTCTCTATCCTTTGGGATTGTTCTTCAAAATCATTTTTAGAAAAGATTACATTACCATTATGTTGTATCACAAACAGGCATCGTCCCTAACTGCTAGAATGGGAACTTAGCGTCACTCATAAAAAACACTTAACCAACTTGTGGTTTAGTTTTGTGAACTATATTTGCTCTGGTTTCTCATACCAGATGAGAAAACGTAGGCACAAGACGGCGATGTCTTGGCGAGCACTCTTTTCCTTTCTTCCGTAGTTGCTCGAACTACGTTTTCTCTGATTTGTCATACCAGATGAGAATACATAGGAACGAGACGGCGATGTCTTTTGCTTTGATATCATGATTTGCAAGCCAGACAATAAGAAGGGAAAAGGGACCTCTGAAACATCTTAATATTTTATACCACAAGGAACAAGTCACATGTGTGGCTAATGGGGCATCATTATTTTCTCTCGAGAGCATTGAGATACCGTCTTGGAATTACAATGTCTCCATCTATGCTAGCAGAAGCAAAGGAGAAGTAGGAGGTGGATTAAAAAGGGTGGCATCCAGCAATGAGGTTGAGGGGTTTAAAGATCGTCACGTCAACAAGTGACTAGAAATGCCTAGAGTGTCATGCCAACAAGCACCACCTCTTGGCTTTTAGTATCAACAAAACCTAATAGTCCAACCAGCACCTGTCGTTTGACCATATCGACAACCAAGAGTCTGAGCTCCTCCTCAGAATGTGCCAACTCAGAATAAGAGACAAGATGTTAAACCCCTTTTCGCTCAGATACCAATGACATATACTGAGTTATATCCTTCACTATTACAAAAGGGATTGGTCGTTCCTAAACCTCTGGGTCTACCACCATATCCTATTCTTTCTTGGTATAACCCAAACGCTTACTGTCTTTTTCATAAGGGAGCTCTTGGGCACGACTTAGATGGATGTTATGCATTGAAGCATATAGTGCGTGAATTGGTTGAGACCAAGATCTTGAGCTTCAAAGATGTGGACCTGAATGTTGGAAACAATTCACTCCCAGGACATGGAAAGTAAGGCATGAATCAAGTTTTTGATGTCAATTCCCTAAAGCTGGCAATCATTTGGCTGCTTCAGATTTCCTTTTGTAATTTCTTTGCATGTTGATTGTGTATTTTCTTTTAAACATTGTTGTTTTATTTGAATTGGTAAGATTAATGAAATGTTTATGCATATTTTGAGTCAATCCATTTGTATTCACACTTTTTCTTTCATTTTTATGTCAGAAAAACAAAATATATTTATCTCATTCACTTGTCTTTTTCAAACTGTTGTTTTAACAAAGATTGGAAGGAGGATGATGAAAAACAAATACCAGAAATTGATGTGGTATGCTTTCAAATAGTAATTTTCTGATGATGTAAGGCATTGTTTCAAATCCCTAAACACTATAGAAATAAGGATTTAATCCCTAGTCAACCACTTTGAGCCTAGAAGTTGGTGTTTCTTTCAGAACTAAAACTCTTAATATTAACCAAAAGCACGGTAGTGGTGTTCAGAATGTTTGACTATGCATTCAGTCTTCAAGAGAATTCACCAACCATAGAGGATCAACCATATGCCATCCTTTGCACACACCACAAAGTGTCAAAGAAGTCATGAAAATCCAAAAAAAAAATTATATTGGTTGAATCCTCATCCACCGATAACGTGGCAGACATAACTTTTCAGCAAAAATAAAAAAATGAAAAAGCCCACTAAGTCGAATACCATAAGATACGACTTAGGGATCAATTAGGGCATCCCGGTGGACCGAAAGTTTCAAAGAAGCGGTCCAGGAAAAAGTTAGGGATCAAAAACTACAAAAAATCAATCAATTAAAAGAGGTCGTCAAAATCCTCAACAAAAACAAAATAAGGTGACTTCCATCTCAATAAATCTCGTCTTAAATCCTCATCCTTACCATAATACCTTTAAACCCTCTTGGAGGTAGAATTCATGTGTCAATTAATTGAACATAGGATCGGAGTTCATGAAGAAGAAAGGGTGGGTTAAAATTAAATTTTGAGCCTTATATTATTTTGTTTCAAAAACTATGAACCATGAAATTATAGGTACCAAACAGTCGATGTTATAATGGATGTTATGACATCCACTACTGAATAGACTATAGAACATAACAGTGAACAGAAAATGAAAGCAATAAAAAACACAGGAAATTGTTGACCCAGTTCGGTGCAAATCACACCTACTTTAGGGGCTACCAAGCCAGGGAGAAAATCCACTATAAGCAGTGTTAATTCAGAGCTAAACTACCAGTTTGCACTCTTCACTTAAGACCTACCCAATGCAACTTCAGCCTAACACTAGACCTGAGTACCAACTGACTCCCCCTCAATCACAGTAGTGATACCAACCAATTAAAGTTACATATTAACTGAAGACACACTTCAAACAAATCTTGATCTTGCTTCATAGCTTCAATCAAGAGACACAACACTCATGCTTAAAAGCTTAGAGTGACACAAACAGAGTACGACTCAAACCACACTAGTCCAATGCAATCATACAGCAGATAATTGCTTGGCTTACAAGAAATCCTAATACACAAAACACACGTGAAGAACTGACTGCACAACACAAAATTCTTCACTCACAAACACTCTATACTCTCTGTGTCCAAAGCCCTGCGAAGAACTGTCTTCAATTAGGATTGCTACTTTGTTATTTATAAGCAGCAGAAAGATCTTGGGCCTAAGTGCAGAAATTAGGTTTAACTCTTTTCATAAAGTTGTGCACTCCCAATTAGGTCAGGGACATTTCATGTTATCCTTAGCATTGCCTAGCATTTCGCCTTGGATAACTAGGATCCCTAAAATGTTTCCTGAAGTATATCCTGAGCTTCCTCAAGCAATATACCAGAACCTAAAACACGCGCTCTGATGTCACCTGCTTGATGTCATAACATCCAGCATGACATCCAAGATACTTTGCTCCTAGCTATGTAAACATACCTTGCAGTATTATCCACATGTATGTCATAACATCAGTCATGACATTCACACATACATCAATGTTTTGCCACAAAATGCAGCCAATCAAAAACATCTACAAACTCCCCATTTGGCAAATTTTTAGCTAAAACACTCTGTCAACCATATCAGAGTCATCTACACACACAAACCATATCAACTTCCAGCCACTCGGGATCAACCTGTTCACACACACTAATCCAGACTGCCCTGGATTATGGATGTCAAGACATCCAGGATGACATCCTTAATCACACATGTTCCATAGCCAAACAATATCACCTGCTAGTCCAAACTACAAATGTCACACCATCCTGTGTTACTCCCCCTCAACTGATGCACAAGCTGCAGTCACATATACTTCCAAGCACAAGCACCAACTCACACACACCTAACAGTAACAGCCACACACACATAGGATCATCATCCTGCTCACACATACACCTGCACATCATCAGCACACCTGTAACACACCTCAGAGCAGTAGCATATCATCAGCACACCTGCAAACCTGCTCAGTGCAATCCACTTGTGAAGCATACACACAACTCATCCTACACACCTACACATATAACACAACCTGCTGATAACAACTTTTTCTCCCCCTTTTTAGCCACAAAATTATGATCCTACTAATGAATTAGTATAGATAAAATACACAATTGGAAACACAAATGTTACATGGTTATTACAACACACAGCTCATGTAGAGCACAACAAATATCTCATTCTGTTAGGGCAGCCACCAAAAGCAAACAAAAACTAACCAACAAGAAACAAACCAGACACACCAACAAACCATCATCACCAGCACGCCATTAGAACAACAGACACATTATTCTTCCTCCTTAGAAGAACTAGAGCTATCTGTTGAGACATCTTTATCACTATCTTCAGATTCTTCCCCTGACACAACCTCACTCCTTTTTCCATGAACATCATCAGAACTGGATCAATGCGAGCAAGAGGTGTGGAGACACCATGCAGAGTACGACCTTTCTGGAGAATCTTCCTTCCTTGTGACAAGTTACCATATGGATCTGTCAACATATGCAGATCCTTCCTTGTTCAACATTCTAGCAATGTTGTCATCATAGGGGTTAGCAGATTTACTTGTGGAGTGTTGTTTGGATTTTTTAGCTTGAGGAGATGTAGCATCAGGAGCATCCTTGAAGGGTTTAGAATGTTCATTAGCATCTCGATTGAAGGATATTTTGTTGTTGATATGAGAAAAATTGAGGAGATGAGAGGTATTCTGAAGAGTGCATTAAAGTATGGGGTTGGAACAAGTTTTCTCCAATAAGACTTCTTTTAAACTGCAAACGCCCTCTTGCCAGTAATTGCTATAAGTCCTCATAAAGACACGTTCCCAACTTGCTTCTTAACTTTTCAAATTCAGTAGCTTCGAGATCTCTTGTAACACTGTCAGCAATTTGTAGTTCAGTGTCCCCAAGCTCTACAAGATCTTTTCTAAAACAGTGTATGTTATCACTGTACTTGGTTCTACTATGCTGACTTGGGTTCTTGAAAATATGAGTGGCACTAAGATTTTCCCCGTTTAATGTCATGACATTCTGAGTGACATTGTATTTAGTTACCATTAGCTTCATCTAGACCAATTTGGAACAGCTGCCACCAGATGTGCTATCATCAGCCCTCCCAGCCAAATCAGCATCACAATACCCGCATATACTAGGGTCACATCCTTTGGAATCTTCTATGATGAGATCTTTGGTAGGATCTTTCTAGATTCTGATAAAATATTCTTTGTTGAGAGCTTCTGACTCAGAATATAGATGTACACCTTGAGGATCTTTCGCATGAGTATGAGTTTCATCCTCTGAGACATTGATTTCTTCATGTTGTTAATCATTCATGGATTTCATTAAGTCCATGTGCAACAGTTCCATATGTCCAATCTTTTGATGTGACATCTTGGCTTGCTTGCCAACCTGACATTCACCATAGACTTTTCTTTCATCAATTGTTAGCTTGGGAGTTCCTCTCACTGTTTCCTTGGATATGATCTTTTTCATCTCTTGAAGATGTCCATGTTTTTTAAGCCACAATTTGACCTCCTTTTCTTCTTTGGCTATTGAACAACCAGTGAAGTCATTTGAGACATTGGGCTCCCATAAGTTGCAGTTCTCTATAGATCTAGATCCCCTCATGACTTCCTCATTTTCTCCCTTAGTGAATTTGAAATTAACTCCTTGATCACAGAGCTGACTGATACCGATAAGGTTGGCAGTCAGTCTTTTTACCAATAACACATTGTCAAGGTTAGGAACTCCAGGATACTCCAGATTTCCAACACCTTTGATTTCCCCTTTGGCTCCATCACCAAAGGTCACATAGCTGGTGGGATGAGGTTTGATGTCCACCAATAGGTTCTTTATTCTAGTCACATGTTTAGAACAACCACTGTCAAAATACCAGTCTTCTTTGGCTGATACCGTTAGAGAGGTATGAACTATTAAAGGCACATCCTTAGCAACCCATTATTGTTTCTTAATAGGAGCATCCTGTTTGGGTTGACTTGATGAGTATGGCTGGGAAATCCGTGCAGCATGAAGCAAAAAGGCTTTATGTGTCCAAATCTTCCACAGTAGTGACACCTCCACCTTTGGAACTTTCTTTTGTCTGGTTCTTCCTTCTGTTCCCCTGATGTTGAGACATTGGTCGTGACATCCGGTTTGGCCCATGGTTTTCATGTTTTTGCCTCTTGAACCCCGAGATAGGTTCCTGTTTACCAACAAAACCTATTCCAGACATGTCTCTTGTTTCTGACCACTTTGAAGGATTTCTTCTAGAGTGTGAGTCCCATTGTTTAACATCCTTATAGACTTTGACATCTGATCAAGTTTGGAATTCAACAAGCTGACCTCACTGTTGAGTGAGTATATGGTTGTAAGATTCTATTTCTTCTCAGCCTCCAACTCCTTTATGAGTTTCTTTTGCTTCTCCACTTGTTGGCACACTTCTACACTTCTAATACATAACTTTTTGTATCATGCAGCCAGTTCATCAAAAGTCAGCTCATCTTCACTAGAATCATCATCAGATACACACACTAGTTAGTGCAGTGACATGTTTTGCAGATTCTTCTTCTGATCCACTCTCAAAATCTCCATCAGACCAGATGACAATTGGACCTTTCTTTTGCTTCTAGAGGTAAGTGGGACATTCAGCTTTAATGTGACCATAGCCTTCACATTCATGGCAGTGAATACCTTTGCCTTGGTTGGACTTTTCTTCATATTTACCTCTTTTGCTGATATCAGAGAAAATGTTCTTGACATTAGGTCTGGGCTTCTGATCTATTCTTTTAATCAATTTGTTGAATTGTCTTCCAAGCATAGTTATAGCTTCTGATAGATTTTCCTCACTTCCACCATTGCCTTCATCTGAGTCCTTTTCAATATTTGATATAAAAGCTATGCTTTTGTTCTTATTTTCAGTATTTTCACATATTCCCATCTCAAAGGTTTGGAGAGAACTAATGAGTTCATCAACCTTCATGTTGTTGATGTCTTGAGCCTCTTCAATAGCAGTAACTTTCATGGAAAATCTCTTGGGAAATGATCTAAGAATCTTCCTTACAAGCTTTTCTTCAGACATTTTTTCTCCTAAAGCTCCTGAGGTATTGGCAATCTCAAGAATATTCATGTAGAATTCATGAATAGTCTCATCCTCCTTCATTCTCACATTCTTAAACATAGTAGTCAGCATCTGTAATCTAGACATCTTAACCTTAGAGGTGCCTTCATGAGTTGTTTTAAGAGTATCCCAAACCTCTTTGGCCAGTTCACAGTGATGCACAAGTCTGAATATATTCTTATCTATCCCATTAAATAGAGCATTCAAGGCCTTAGAGTTCCCAAGAGCCAAATTTTCTTGCTCTTTGCTCCACTCTTCTTCAGGTATTAGCACAATTGATCCATCTTTCTCTGTCTTCACTCGATGTTCCCATCCCGAGTTAGTTGCTCTCCAGTCATTGCTATCCAGATATTTCAAGAAGGTTATCATACGAGGTTTCTAGTAGTCATAGTAAGATTCATCCAAAATGGGTAGTCTGTTTATGAATCCTATAACCTTTTTCATTGTACCAGAATTTATGTTCCCTAGATCTCACCCAGAAAATAACAGGCAGGGTGCCTACTCTGACGCCAATTGATATTCTAGGTACCAAAAAGTCGATGTTATAACGGATGTTATGACATCCACTACTGAACAGACTATAGAACTTAACAGTAAACAGAAAATGGAAGCAGTAAATAACACATGGAATTGTTGACCCAATTCGGTGCAAATCACACCTACTCTGGGGGCTACCAAGCCAGGGAGGAAATCCACTATAAGCAGTGTTAATTCAAATCCAAACTACCAGTTTGCACTCATCACTTAAGACCTACCCAATGCAACTTCAACCTAACACTAGATCTGAGTACCAACTCACTCCCTCTCAATCACATCAGTGATATCAACCAATTAAAGTTACAGATTAAATGAAGACACACTTCAAACAAATCTTGATCTTGCTTCATAGCTTCAATCAAGAGACCCAACACGCATGCTTAAAAGCTTAGAGTGACACAAACAGAGTATAACTCAAAACACACTAGTCCAATGCAATCATACAACAGATAATTGCTTGGCTCACAAGAAATGCTAATACACAAAACACACGTGAAGAACTGACTGCACAACACATAATTCTTCACTCATAAACACTCTGTACTCTCTGTCTCCAAAGCCCTGCGAAGAACTGTCTTCAATTAGGATTGCTACTTTGTTATTTATAAGCAGTAGAAAGATCTTGGGCCTAAGTGCAGAAATTAGGTTTAACCAAGTTAAACCTCTTTTCATAAAGCTGCGCACTCCGAATTAGGTCAGGGACATTTCATGTTATCCTAAGCATTGCCTAGCATTTCGCCTGAGATAACTAGGATCCCTAAAATGTTTCTTGAAGTATATCCTGAGCTTCCTCATGCAATATACCAGAACCTAAAACACGCGCCCTGATGTCAGCTGCTTGATGTCATAACATCCAGCATGACATCCAACATACTTTGCTCTTAGCTATCTAAACCTACCCTACAGTACTCTCCATATGTATTTCATAACATCAGTCATGACATTCACACATACAACAGTGTTTTCCCATAAAATGCAGCCAATCAAAAACATCTACAAACCAGACCATGTTATAACCCTTAAAAGACTTAATTGAGGCAGAGTTTGTTTTGAGAGCATACTTGAGCAAGGTTGTGTTAACCTGCCTCCTAAAGATCTTTGCTAATCATTTGTGTTGATCACATCATCTTTCATCTTGTGAATAGCTAGATCCATTTTGCGTCCTGATCATTGACCAGTTCACTGTATATCACCATCATTTCAATGGTGATTGATTTCAGAATTTGCATTCGCATTACATTAAAATAACAATTTATAAATAAAAAGTGTTATTGGCAAATCAACATTCACAATTAAAGGGAATTCCAATAATGTGCAGTCGGTTGAGGAATTTAACTATGTGAAAAAGATCCAGTCAATAAAAATCACTGGAAAAATTGGTCAATCCAAGAAAATCACCTATAAGATCCATTTAGTAAAAGAAAAAAATTGTTGCAAGACTCAGACAAGGGAAATCAACTTAAATAACTCAGTGAACCCAACTCTCTAAGGGTCGGTCAATCAGAAGTCTACCAACCTAAAATTGGTTAGTTAGGGGCAGATCACTTCAATATTCAAAACACAGGGGCAAGCCACCTTCTGGATATGGCAAACTACTTCTAAATTCCTTTTAAGGTGAAAGTTTCTTCAAAGACCCAATAGACTGGGGAAAGAGAATTACCGAGGGGAAAATCCTGTCCATATTTTCAAGTTACTCAAGCAACACGTTATTGAGTTTGAAATGAGTGTCGGGAAATCATTATAGCATAACCCGCCAATCCTTTGGAATGATTCATTGATCAGGATATCATTATCAAGTTTGATAAACTTTCCCCAAGCAATGTCTATCACGTGACAATTTGATTGAGTTATTGGTGTTGAGGAATTAAAACCTCTATAAAAAAGGGTCTCCACAAACTCTCCAATCTCCACGCAGAGTCAGCATTTGCATACCATGATCATTCACATCATTCTCGACCATGCACATTTTTCATTAACTCAAGTCTTGTTGTTGAATATTTTTCGTTGACTCCAAAGTCCAGCCGTAACTGGTTTTCCCTTTGTAAAATTCAATCGTAATTAGTCAGTCGTAACTATCTTTTTTTTCAAATCCAATCATAATTGGTCAATTGTAATTGTCTTTTTCTTTTCAAATCCAATCATCATTGGTCGATCATAACTGTCTTTACCTTTTAAAATCCAATCGTAATTGGTCGGTCATAACTGTCTTTTTGTTTCCAAATCCAATCATAATTAATTACTCGTAACTGTCTTTCTCTTTCCAAATCCAACCGTCATTGGTTAGTCGAAACTGTCTTTTGGTTTCCAAATCCAATCATAATTGGTTAGTCGTAACTGTCTTTTTCTTTTCAAATCCAATTGTATTGGGTATTGAAACCTATTTATTTCAAGTCCAGTCGTGACTAGCATCAGTTTGTTAGAAGTTGGTTGTAACTTTTTCTTACGGACTAAGTCCAAATTATTGTTGGCACATACAGAAGTGTTTAATTACCCTATATTTTCCTGACGGTACCTGAATGTCATTTGTGATTTCTTCATTTTAAGGAATTTCTAGAAGCTTGGATGGTATTCTTATTTACAAACTCCAATGATGTTTTGTTTTGATTGATTTCTTCATAAATAATCGTCATTAACCTCTCTTGGATGTGAAGCTAGCGAGATTATACCTGAGTGAATAGCACACTCAAAGATACAATAGAATCTCCGCCGAACTTTATTTAGTCCCAGAGGACAGAAAAATATCGATAAAACCCAAGGGAAGAGTAATGGGAAAGGGGGTCAGTTATGCGAAAGGAAGGTACTAGCACCATACGCATCCATCGTACGTGACAGGAACCATTTTGCTTGCTTCTATGCTTGGATGGGTTATGTATCTAAAGGCTTATAGCTATTAAAAAAAAGAGAAGAGAAAAGAAAAATAAAGAGAAAGTGCTCGCGAAGGATTAGGGTCCTCGTGCCTACGAATCCTTATTGTGTAATGAGGAATCCAGAGCTCTGTAGTTCATAGAACTAGGGAAAGAAAAGAAGGTCTAGGCAGGCCAGAGAGAAAGAAGAATGGAAGAAGGTGGCTCGCCAAGATTTTGCAATCTCGTGCCTACGTACCCTCGTGGTGCAATGAGAAAGTCAGAGCCTACGTAGTTCGAGGAACCAAGACAGAGAAAGAAAAAGAAACGAAGACGGTGTCAAAACCAAGGGAGAAAGGATAAAGCAAGACCCAACTAAGGATGTAAGAGTAGTTTTGTCAAAACCAAGAAAGAAAGGCAAAGGAAAACTCTATTGAGGAATGCAGAAGAATGGTGATAACTCCACTGGGGATAAAACAAAAGAAAGGCGTCGGAGCCAAGAGAATAAAGGGACAAGAATCGAAGTAAAAAGAAGATCCACAGGGGACCCGGTGCATTAACTGACAAACAACGATTAACTGAAGAAAGATAAGACCAAAACTCTATAGATAAAGCAAAAGGTTGGTGTTATCAGACGAACTGCGACGAACCCGAAGAAAGAGAGTAATGTACTAAAAGAAGGTGTTTGACTCTTTGGAGAACTCGATGTATTAATTGATAAACAATGGTTAATCGAAAAAGAAGAAAGGAGTTGGTTTTAACTGATAGACGATGATCAACCAAAAGGACGGGTATGGAACAAAGAAAGGTTGTGACCCAAAAGACGGTACATCGACTGAATAAGTAGTACTTGACAAAAGGAAAATGTATTTGAACCAACAAACGTTACAAACCCAAAGGTGTGAGTATTTAAACCAAAGAGAGGTTGCTAACTTCAGGAGATTCGATGTTTAACAGGCGACTATGATTAACCTAAAGGAATGAGTGATTAACCAAGAGAAGGTGATTAACTAAAGCGAAACTCAGAATGTTAACAGACGGTCTGTGGTTAAGTGAGAAAAAGGATGATTAGTTCTAATAGGCGGATTTTGATTGACCAAAGATCGGGTGATTACCCGAGAGAAGGTAATTACCCTGGGGTAAACTTAGTATGTTAACAGACAGATTATGATTAACTGAGAACAAATTGGTGTTTTAACTAACAGACAGTGACTAACCAAACAAGAAGGAGAGAGAACCAAAAAAAGGTTGCAAACTCCAATGGGGACTAGGTTTTTAACAGGAAGACTGTGTTTAACCAAAGAAAAAGGATTGACTTCACTGGGAAGAAGATAAATGGATTTAACCAAACAACGGTTGACTAGCCATAAAAAGGAGTGATTACAAATCTTTTGGGGGAATCCAAGAATAAGATTGGCTACAAGAGAAAAGAGGGTTGACATGAAAGGAGGAAGTTAAACCAAGAGACAAATATTAAGGGTACAAGTGATCAAGGATCGACTCAGCCGGGAAATGGGGCATACCATAATAATGAGATAGAGGTGACTTATTCTAGGTGTAAGAGCCAGACGCCCTTTCCCAAAAACAATCAGAATAAGGATAAGACAGACTTCTATCCTCATTCCTTCTCTAGAACCCAAAGTGTAATGCGAAACTCCTTCAGAGAAACAACGCAAGTTATACAGTGCTCCAATGTGTTGCATATCATCAACTCTGCGGGGGGAACGAGAGAACAAGACTCTAAAAGATCTAAAATAGAAGCCAAAAAGGATATCACTAATCGAAACTAGGTTTCGATCAATTAATCAAAAGGGAGTAAAGTGCTAATTGTAACACCCTTCTAAACCCCGCAGAACAAACATAAATAAATCAGAGCAATTATCATGCATTTCACAAAAGGGTGTTACATATACTTTCAAAACATCACATAAACCTATCGTGCTCATTAACACTTAAATTAAATTCATACTTTTTATAAACTTTCACCTTAAGCATGTAGCAGCGGATTTACTTCAATCGTAAAAGATATAATGAAAGTCTCATGCTTATCACATTCATAATCAATACTTAGGCATAAAATCTAAAATTCCACATAATTCAAATAAACATTACAACATAGAGTAGAGTACATAAAGAATCTCTCAAACATAATTCTAAATCTCCCCAGTGTCACATGACTAGAGTACGACTCGACCCAGCTAAAATAAAGATACAAATCCAGCTACTCCAATAGCTACGTCGCGCTAGAAGCAACTCTACTCCTTGGCACCTGAGTGGTGCCATATAAAACATCATTCCAATAGAAGGGTGAGAATTCACATAATTATTGAAATTATAAGATAATGTATAATTTTAAGGCATACAAGTATAATCACAATCATTCTCACACTTCCAAGTTTCATCAACAAGGTATCACTCAAGTAACCATACCATTCACAAGTATATACATACAACCCACAATTTCACCAAATTTAACAATTCACATGGATACACCTAATTTTATAGCATAAACATATACGCAATGAGACTCAATGCAAAACTAAATGCAAGACTCAATACAACTCATGCCATGTGGTACCAATAATTGTTATTATTTTTCGGTTTTTACATTTAAACTGGGTCTACTCCCTAGACTAATAACACACAAAAATACCATTCCCTAAGCTTTCAAACCCCGCTCTAGGTTCGGGACAAATCACCAACTCCCACAAAAGTAACAAGCATTGCCTCTTGACACAAATGATGTGTGTGCAAATTAAACAATCATGTGCAATTAAGACCATTCCCTAATCTTAAGATTCATGCATATCTTCAATAATTCATCACACATGAATTACCATATAATTACACATACTTGCACATTTTTATTAATCTTCCATACACACAATTCACTTTTAGATGGTATACAACACATTTTAGAATACAACACAACAACCGATTACTATAACGTATACACAATTGAATTCCCAAACATATTAGATATAAAAATATTAGGCAACCAATTATATTATCTATACTATGTTATAAATCTATTCATTAGCTTTTCAACCCTTCCAACTAGAACCAAAACAGACTTACGTATCAAAAGTTATGGCCAAAATCGTCGAAGCAAAATTTTTAACAATACACAGCATTGCGTTGACTGCTAGCGACGGATCAGTCGACGCATTGAAGGCAGAAACAAATCTAGAAAAATGCATTCAGTATGTGTCGACCGCTGCAATGTATGCGTCGATGCAAATAGTGCAGAATGTAGAATTTTCTGTATTTTTCTCCGTTGGAAGCCTTCCGGACCTTCGATTTCATTTCCGTAAAAAGCCCCAATTCCAAAATTCTAAAAACTACCATTATATGACAATTATAACAGTCCACAACACATATTTAAGGATCCTACCATCATATATCATGTAATCATTAATTTAAAAACCATGGAAATTAGGGATTTTTATCTTAAATATGATATTACCCATCATACACTATCATACAATCCCAATAATCATATAAAAACCCACTCTTACTTTGGTTTTTGGATGATTCTTGAGCCCTCTCTCTTGATTATTCTTCTTCTCCACCCTTCCTTCTCTCTAGCCTCTTTCTTTCTCTTTACTAACTTTTTCTCTCTTTCTATTCTTTTGTTAAACTCTAACATTGTCTAATCTATTGGGCTTAACTCAACCCACTCTCACTTACTATTCACACACCTAATTAAGCCCAACTAAATAATCTAACAATTCTACATTATTTTACCAAATAGAATAAATCAATTAATTTAATTAATTCAATAAATCACATATTTAGATTAAATCAATTAACTCTTATAAATTAAATAAGTCAATTAATTTATATAAACCCAATAATTCATATAAATCAAACAATTCATAAAAATTAAATAAATCAAATATATTAGTTAATTCAATTAGGCACAAAGTCACACAATTAATCAATTAATTTAATTAAAGAAATAATTATTAAAAATTGGGGTGTTACAACCCTCCCCCACTTAAAAGAATTTCCCCTCGAAAGTTATCTCAAATGGATAACTCGGGATAAGATTCTTAAAAGATCCTCAAGTGATTGAATTGTCCTCTTAGTCTAACCATCTGTCTGCGGATGATAAGAAGAACTCAAACATAACTTCGTACCCAAAGCAGTTGAAAACTTTCCCAAAATCTCAAAGTAAGCCTTCGATCTCTATCTGACACAATGATAGACGGAATACCATGCAAACTGACAATCCTTTCAATGTACAGCTTCGCTAACTTCTCCAATGGTTAATCCATTCACATTAGAATAAAGTAAGCAGGTTTCGTCAATCTATCCACAACAACCCAAATAACCTCATAATTACTTGGTGTTCTAGGTAGACCAGATATAAAATCCATCGATATGCTATCCCATTTCCACTCAGGAATAGATAACGGTTGCATCAAACCCGACGATTTCTGATGCTCAATCTTTGACTTCTACAAGTCAAACAAGAATACACAAGCTCGACAATGTCTTTCTTCCTACAAGGCCACCAAAATACTTTCCTCAAATCTTGATACATCTTAGTAGCACATGGATGAATATTCAATCCACTACAACGCCCTTCCTCATGAATACTCTTCTTCAGCTCAACAATATCTTGAACACAAACTCTATCATGACATCTTATAATACCATTCTCCTCAATTCGAAAATCACCGCCTTGACCTTGATTCATCAAAATCCATCAATCAACTAGACTCAAATCAGATTTCTGACCTTCTCTTATCTCATCAAGAATGCCACTAGTAAGTTTCAACATACCCAGCTTAACTCCATAAGATGTCTCTTCACAAACCAAACTCATATCTCGAGATTGCTCAATCATTTCCAAGTCTTTTACCATATTCATCGACATATGCAAAGATTTCCTACTCAATGCATTAGCTACCACGTTTGCTTTACTCGGATGGTAATTCAAACTAAAATCATAATCCTACAGAAGTTTCAACCATCTCCTTTGCCTTGCCTTCAATTCTTTCTGATCAAAGAGATACTTCAAACTCTTATGATCACTAAACACCTCAAATCTCGAACCAAACAGATAATTCCTCTCATGCACTTTAAGTTGGCTTGAAGCATAAGCTACAACTTGATGATGTTACATCAACACACCTCCCAACCCATCAAAGAAGCATCACAATAAACAACAAATGGTTCTTCCGGCTTCGGCAAAATCAAAACAGGAGCTGTCGTCAATCTTCTCTTAAGATCTTGAAAATTTTCTTCACACTTTGCATCCCAAACAAAAGCTTGACCCTTCCTAGTCAATTGTGTCAACGACAAGGATAACTTGGCAATCCTTCAATGAATTTCCGATAATAACCTTCTAAACCAAGAAAAATTCTAATCTCAAAAACTGATTTCAGATCTTCCCATTGCGATACCGCTTCAACCTTCGATAGGTCAACTGCAATACCTCAACTCAAAATTACATGGCCAAGGAAACTCAGTTCCTTCAACCAAAACTCGAACTTAGAAAGTTTAGCATACAACTGTTTCTCTTTCAACACAGAGAACACAATCCTCGGATGCTCAACATGATCCTCTTTATTCTTCGAATAGATCAAAATATCATCAATGAACACAACCACAAGCTTATCCAAATAAGGATGGAAAATCCTGTTCATGTACTCCATAAATACACCTGGTGCATTAGTCACACCAAATGGCATCACAACATACTCATAATGTCCATACCTTATTCTAAAAGCAGTCTTCTGAATATCTTCAGCCTTCGCCCAAATCTGATGATACCCAGATCTCAAATCTATCTTATTAAACACACTTGCACCAACCAACCGATCCATCAAATCATCAATCCTTGGAAGTGGATACTTATTCTTGATAGTCACCTTGTTCAATTGTTAGTAATCTACGCAAGCCTCATATAACCTTTTTTCTTCTTAACTAACAAAACCAGTGCACGGTACAGTGACACACTCAGATGAATAAACCTCTTTTCAAGCAAATATGTAAGTCGACTCTTCAACTCTTTCAATTCTGATGAGAACATATGAAATGGAGCCATTGATACCGGACTAGTTCTAGGAACTAAGTCGATCGCAAACTTTATTTCATGTTCCGGCGGTAAATCATTATCTCATCAAGAAACACTTCCGAAAAATCACAAACAATTGGAAAGGCACCAAATGCTCCACTTACACCAATGCTAAAGTTGCCATCAACATAAACATCTCGGCACCATCATGCACCGACTCATCAAAACAATTTGTAAGCACTTGGCTTAACTTTAAACAATTCGCTGCACACACCACCTAAGCTCGCAAGACATGTCTATTCCATCCAACATGATCTTGTCCACTATCAACAAGAAATTAAGGGTGATCAGTTCCTCCATTTGTTAGTCGACAATTGAAAATCACGATGGGGAATAAACCGTCTTTACCAAACTATAATAGCGTTCAACGACACACTGAGCCACCAATCAAACTTGAAACATCTTAGAAAAGCACAAGCTTCTCCCCCACTTAATTCAATCCCACTTCTGCTAACAAGGGTTAGAAAAATAAATGTGTACCGATAGTATTTTCACACACATGTCGCATACTAGGGAACAAACAACATTAGACAACCTGGCTGGATGGACCGACCTGCTCTGATACTAATAACGTAACACCCTTCTAAACCCAGTAGAATAAACATAAATAAATCAAAGTAACTATCATACATTTTACAAAAAGGTGTCACATAAATTTTCAAAACACCACGTAAACCTATTGTGCTCATTAACACTTAAATTAAATTCATATTTTTTATAAACTTTCACCTTAAGCATGTAGCAACGAACTTACTTCAATCATAAAAGATATAATGAAAGTCTCATGCTCATCACATTCATAATCAATACTTAGACATAAAAGCCAAAATTCTATATAATTCAAATAAACATAACAACATAGAGTAGAGTACATAATGTATCTCTCAAACATAATTCGAAATCTCCCCAGTGTTACATGACTAGAGCACGACTCGATCCAACTAAAATAAAGATACAAATCAAGCTACTCCAATAGCTACCTCGCGCTCAAGGTTTGGGATAAGTCATTAGCTCCCACGGAACTAATAAGCATTGCCTCTTGGCACAAATGATGTGTGTGCAAATTAAATAATCATATGTAATTAAGACCATTTCCTATTCTTAACATTCATGCATATCTTCAATAATTCATCACACTTGAATTACCACACAATTACACATACTTGCATATTTTTATGAATCTTCCACACACACAATTCACTTTCAGATGGTATACAAAACATTTTAGAGTACAACACAACAATCGATTACTATAACATATACACAATTGACTTCCCAAACATATTTGATATAAAAATATTTGGAAACCAATTATAGTATCTATACTATGTTATAGATCTATTCATTAGCTTTGCAACGCTTCAAACAGGGACCAAAATGGACTTACAGATCAAAAGTTATGGCCAAAAATCGTCGAAGCAAAAATTTTACCAATACACAACATTGCGTCGAACACTAGCGACGGATTAGTCGACATATTTAAGGCATAAATCTAGAAAAACGCATTCAGTATACGTCGATCGCTGTGACATATGCATCGACGCAAACAGTACAGAATGCAGAATATTCTGCATTTTTCACCGTTGGAGGCCTTCCGGACCTCCGATTTTATTTTTGTAAAAAGCCCTAGTTCCAGAATTCGAAATACTACCATTATATGATAATTATAACAGTTCACGACACATATTTAAGGATCCTACCATCATATATCATGTAATCATTAATTTCAAAACCATGGAAATTAGGGATTTTATCCTAAATATGATATTACCCATCATACACTATCATACAATCCCAATAATCATATAAAAACCCACCCTTACCTTGGTTTTTGGATGATTCTTGAGCCCTCTCTCTTGGTTCTTCTTCTTCTCCACCTTTCCTTCTCTCTAGCCTCTTTCTTTCTCTTACTAACTTTTTCTCTCTTTCTATTCTTTTTTTAAACCCTACCATTGTCTTAATTAATTGGGCTTAACTCAACCCACTCTCACTTACTATTCACATACCTAATTAAGTCCAACTAAATAGTCTAAAAATTCTACATTATTTTACCAAATAGAATAAATTTATTTATTTAAGTCAATAAATCACATATTTAGATTTAATCAATTAAATCAATTAACTCATATAAATTAAATAAGTCAATTAATTTATATAAACCCAATAATTCATATAAATCAAACAGTTCATACAAATTCAATAAATCAAATAAATTAGTTAATTCAATTAGGCACAAAGTGACACAATTAATCAATTAATTTAATTAAATTAATAATTACTAAAAATTGGGGTGTTATACTGACAACTTTCCAAAGGAGATGAAAAATCGTTAAAGCAAAAGGGTAAATCATTGATTATACAAGATTAAGTTCATTCTAATGAAGAACAAACTTAATGCAACCATGAATGGAAGTGCAAAACAGTACCAAACGTTATTTAGTATGCATCACAAGTCGTGCAGTATGTGATCAAAAAATGTGCAAGAATGAGCATGATCATACAATGCCATAAATGTGAACAAATGCATAATCGATAAAATCGAGCATCAGAAATTTTACAAGCATGCTTCATACAGAAGATAAATGACTCATAAAACATCCATAAAAATCAATCATAACAATCCATGGGAGTTTAATGAGAAAAGGATGTCAAACAAACTTGAAAATACACAAAAATGGCATTCTAGAGTAGTGTTAATCGATTAATACTTTCCCAGTGCAAAAGTGTTAATCGATTAACCCTTTAAAAAGGCATATTTTTGCTTAAAACACAGTGTTAATCAACTAACACTTTGCCATTACAAAATTGTTAATTGATTATCACTGAAGGATCAATAAATGACATAGTGGACCTTTGAAAAAGTATATGCAGCAGGTGGTAGATAAGTGCGATTTCCTTTCTTCTGGGGTCCTAATTCATTTCTTATTCCCATTGCTACCAAGTCTTTTCTTGCTTTAAGGCCATCCTTAGACTTTCCTTGTATATTGAGTAACGTACCAATAACACTTTCAAATACATTTTTTTCAATATGCATAACATCAAGAAAATGTCGTACATACAACGACTTCCAATACGGCAACTCAAACAAAATTGACCTCTTCTTCCACCCACGCGTGGTAAGCGTATGAGCAAAAGGCTTGCCAAACTGAGTACTCACATCTTTCACCTTTGCAAAAATTTGATCGCCGGTCAATGTAGGTGGTGCTCTACGTTGTTCTGAATTTCCATTGAATTCTTGTCTCCACCCACGGTACTGATGATTAGAACTTAAGAATCTACGATGACCAAGAAAGACATTCTTCTGACCAAATTCCAACCGCGTCCAATCTGTGTTTTCTTCACAGATAGGACACGCACATTGACCTTTAATGCTATACCCCGATAGATTTCCGTATGTTGGGAAATCATTAATTGTGCCAAACAACATGGCCCTCAAATTAAAACTTTCTTTCCTATATCCATCATAAACCTCCACACCGTTCTCCCACAAACTTTTTAAGTCTTCGATTAAAGGTGTCAGGTATACGTCTATGTCGTTTCCTGGTTGTTTAGGGCCAGAAATTAACATAGATAACATCATGTACTTACGCTTCATACATAGCCATGGAGGTAGGTTATAAATCATAAGAATTACAGGCCAGGTGGAATGGGAGATACTTTGCAGACCGTGCGGATTCATTCCATCAGTCGATAATGCCAAGCGAAGGTTTCTAGCTTCTTCTCCAAAATCAGGATAATCATTATCAATTTTCATCCACTGTGGTGAATCTGCCGGATGTCGATACTTCCCATCTATAATTCTATCATCTGCATGCCAAGTAAGGTGTTTCGCATCTGTTTCACTATGAAACATGCGTCTGAATCTCGGAATTATAGGAAAATACCATAAGACTTTTGCTGGTGACAACTTCTTCTTATACCGAGATACACCGCATTTAGGACACTCGTTTAATGATGCATACTCATTTCGAAACAAAATTCAATCATTTGGACAAGCATGTATCTTATCATAGCTCATACCAATAGAGCATAACATTTTTTTAGCTTCATAGGTTCGATTGGGAAGAACATTATCCTCCGGAAGCATCTCTTGAAGTAGGGCTAACAACTCTGTGAAACTTTTATCCGACCATCCATTACCCGCCTTTAAGTTGTACAACTTTAATACCGCAGACAATCTTGTGAAAGTAGTGCAACCTTTATACAACGGCTTCTCTGCATCGCTTACCAACCTCTCAAACATCTTTGGACAATCTTTAAGATCTTCTTCAAGTGCTTCTGCAATATCTTCGACTCGATCACAATCGTATGTATCCCTACCATTGTCCTTTGAAGTAGAGGTCGTATTGTTCTGGGGTTCAACATTCTCGTTACTTATCTCACCGTGTAATGTCCAACATGTGTAACTTCGATCAATTCCATGTCTCATTAAATGAGATTCCAACTGAACCGCGTCAATTCGACGTCCATAACAGCAACCTAAGCAAGGACATGTGATCCTACTGGGGTCTTTGGCGTGTTCAACAGCAAACTTAACGAAGTTTGATACCCCATTCTCGTACTCTTTTTACAATCGATTAACAGACATCCAATTTTTATCCATACTATGAAAGTTAGGCAAAAACAGAGAATACCTGTAAAGAAATCACTACTTCTAAGAAAGTTGTACAGTAGGATGCTTGGAAACAATCACAACCTTGCTCTTCTCAGGTAACCCCTATAACAGACAATATATACATTTTATTAAAATCATATTAATAATTAACCAAAACAAAAAAACTAGATAATCCAACAAAACAAATCATATTAAAAAAAAGTAGATATACTATAATAAACTATTCTACTATTAAAGCATACTTTCATTAATATGATTTTAAACTATTCTAAACTATTTTATAATGCTCAAAATGACATGGACTAAATTAAAGCATACTCTCATAAATGGTGGAAATGGACTAAATTATTCTAAACTATTCTAAACTATTTCATTAATATGATTTTAAACTATTCTAAACTATTAAATCATACTCTCAAAAATGGTGGAAATGGACTAAATTATTCTAAACTATTCTAAACTATTGCATTAATATGATTTTAAACTATTCTAAATTATTAAAGCGTACTCTCAAAAATTTTGGTAATGGACTAAATTATTCTAAACTAATTTATAATGCTCAAAATTCATTGTGGCATTTCAACAAACACCTTGCATACAAAACTCAAGCCAATATCAAAAGAGTAATGCTCATCAATGGTATCAACAAAAACAAGTCAATAACTCAGAAAGAAGTAGCACTAACATCATCTAATCCAGAAAAATGCAATACTAAGACAATAATCCATAAAAATGCCGTAACAGTCGCGGATTTACCGTAACGGTGGAGGAGAACGAACGGTGAACGACGGCGAAAGGGAACGGCGAACGGCGGTGAAAACAAATGGAAGACGGCGGCGCAAACGGACGGCGACGAAAGCTTCAACGGAGGGCGAAAATGGAAGATAGGGCAATGGAGAAATGAAGAAACGAAGAAGAAAACGAAAAAACGCGTGTTCTGTTTCGTTTACAATTCTGGAGGGTATATAAAAATTATTATACTAATACCTTTAGCAGCGCTTTTTAAAGGCTTTTAGCAGCGCTTTTAAAAGCGCTTTCATAGGGTGCATTAGCAATGACATATAGCAGCGCTTTATAAAAAAAGCGCTCTCGTAGGGTCCCCTTTTAGCAGCGCTTTTAAAAAGCGCTTTCTAAGGGTCCCCTTTTAGCAGCGCTTTTTAAAAAAGCGCTGTCTTTGGTAGGTAATTTTTTTCTTTTTTTTTACTGACTATTTAGCAGCGCTTTTTTTAAAAGCGCTGTCTTTTGTGCGCTGCTAAAAATCAATTCTGGCGTAGTGATGATGTTGATGAAGAACCTAGTTTATTTTGCTGTTATGCTGAACGTGAAACAATAGTATATGATCCTAGTTCTTTCTCATCTAGTTACTTGCTTTTAATTAGTTTTTTTTTTTATTTCTTAAACTAACGTGGCATGTCATGAGCTGGTTGGCTAACATGTTTTCTTTTTTAAATTAAAAGTAAAAAGGAGTGTGCATTCGGTCCAAGCATAATGGATTTTTGCTACTCCTCATACGTTACCTTTTCTCTTTTTCTTATTTTGCTTTTAATTGATTTATTACTATTATTAGTTTTTGAGATATATTTGATTATTCGGCCTTTACAATGTTTGGTCATTAATCCCACTAAGTAATATATTCCTTTCTTTTTTTATACAAATTTACTTAATCATTTAATTTAATTGATCAGTTTTTTTAATTAGTTAATTATGCTCTAATTATTCATATATGTAAATAATCAATTTCGATTTTAATTTTACTCTCGATTGATTAACGTCAAACTATTTGAAATAAAAAACATTTTCAATCAATTTCATGTCAACAATTTTAATCTCAAACTTTTTTCTTAATTCATTCTCAAACTATTTTCTAACTCAAATTTAATGATGTAAACAATTTTTTTTCTCAAAAACAGTTTAATGTGCTCGGCAAGGATTGTGACCCTTGTGCCTACATATCTTTACTTAAAAGAACTAAAGAATTAGAGCAGTCGTAGTTCGGCCTACGGTTTGCGGCTGAGTTCTGGTAGACGATGCTATCGTGCGCATTCTAGCAGTTTAGGTGTTTTGTTGCTCGCATGTGAGGAGACTTAAGCGTTACCTGTTTGCGGTAGAACGGACGTAGCATGCCTTTCTGGGGAAAAGGGTGAAAAAAGAAAAGGGTGCTCGCTAGGATTGTCGCAATCCTATGCCTACGTATTCTCAACATGCAAGAGAAATCAGAACAACGTAGTTCGTGCTACTACGGGTAACCGGTGTTTTTGTGGAAATGTTATCGTGCGCATTCTAGCAGTTTAGGTATTTTGCTGCTCGCATGTGAGGAGACTTATGCGTTACCTGTTTGCGGTAGAACGAACGTAACATATCCTTTTTGAAAGATTAGTTTTCACCATGCGAAGCAAGAAGTCACGTTTGATTTGGTGAGATTGTTTTTAGGGGTGAGATACGTCCTCGGATAGTAACCCCTTGCGGGTAGTACCCAATTCTTTATCTCAAAGTTTTTTTGTTATAAAAAGGTGTGACGAACGTAGCATCTTTGTATTGAAATACGAGTATCAAAACCACACACACTACAGTGAGTATCCTGACACTCGGAGAGGAAGAAGACTACACTCAATCCTCTCTCTTTAATTCAATATAAAGAGAACTTCATTTTCTTATTAAGGATGTTTTTGGTTTTGAATAGTAAGTGCTTTTGCGACAGAGAACCCTACGGTAAACGTCAGCACTCGGGATATGAGAAGGCCTACCCCTAACCACTCCACGACCATTCAAGTTTTTGTAAAGAAAAGAGTTTGAAAAAGCACTCGGTATGTGACCGAGGTTTTAGGTGAGCAAGGTTGCGAAAGGAAGTTGTGGGAAGAGGTGTGGAAAGAGATAGGTGATGGATAAAGTTTCGTCTTCATATCGAAAGACGAGTATCGAGACCACCCACACTATAGTGAATATCTTGATACTCGGAGAGGAAGAAGTCTACACCAAATCCTCTCTTTTTAGTACAATACAAAGAGAAATTGATTTAATGAAAGTGTTTTGAAAATGCACTCGGTACGGGGCCGAGGTCTTTTAGGAGAAAGGGTGTGGAAAGCGTCTTCGTATTGAAAGACGAGTATCGAAACCACCCACACTATAGTGAGCATCTCGACACTCGGAGAGGAAGAAGTCTACACTTAATCCTCTCTTTTTAATGCAATATAAAGATAACTCTTTTTATTATCGAAAGTGTTTTGAAAATGCACTCGGTACAAGGGCCGAGGTTTGAAAATGTACTCGGTACGGGGCCAAGGTTTTTAGGAGAGGAAGGTGGAAGCGTCTTCGTATTGAAAGACGAGTATCGAAACCACCCACACTACAATGAGCATCTCGACACTCGAAGAGGAAGAAGACTACACTTAATCCTCTCTTTTTAATTCAATACAAAGAGAATTTGATTTTCTTATTGAAGAGATTTGAAAATGGACTCGGTACGGGACCGAGGTTTTGGGAAGAAAATGGTTTGAAAATGCACTCTAGCTCGGTGTGACCGAGGTTTTATGAGAGAAGGTTTGAAAATGCACTCGGTGCATGACCGTGGTTTTAGGAGAAAAAGGGTGGAAGCGTCTTTGTATTGAAAGACGAGTATCGAAACCACCCACACTACAGTGAGCATCTCGACACTCGGAGAGGAAGAAGTTTACACTTAATCCTCTCTTTTTAATTCAACACAAAGATAATTTATTTCTCGGATGGTTTGATGGTATTTTTGAATCGAATCGGGACAATGTAACGCTAAACCGTCTTAACTCGACTTATAAGGGAAGCCAACCTATAAGAGGTCGTGTATTAATTTCCGTGCTAAGGACAAGATAGAGAATCGATATTGAGGATCGTTCTCCTATTGAACCATGTCGCACAGACCAAAAACAGAATGGGATCTCGTCTTACGGATACAAGACTTCATCGATCACCACAAGTCAAAATAAATTCGGAAAGATGAAAAGAAGTGAGGAGAGAAAGAAGGTGGTCTCAGATCCAACATTATTCATCAATAATTTGACTGGTAATGAATTACGGAAGTCTCTTCATAGACCAAAAAAGTGACAAATGAAATAAAGTCGCAATGAGAAAGAATAGAAAAATTTGAGAAAAATCAAACCTCCTCTTAATCGCAAACTTTAAGTTAATTTAATCAAAGGGAACCTCTCGCGATCCCAGAGTTAGGAAAATGACCCAAATGTTTATTCTCCTTAGATTTGAAATAACGAAGGTTTCAACATCCTCGAGAATTAACGTTTGACGAATCGAAGACTTCACCGGTTCGAAAATAAAATCGTGATAAAAGATACGAGATGGAAAGAAAAGGGTCTCGGATCCAACGATACTTATCAATATCTTGATTTAGTAATCGATTTATGGAAGCTTCATCATCGACCAAAACGGTGAAAAATGTCCAATAACAAATGTGAAATAAAATTTAAATCTAAAAAAGAAAACTATTGAAATTCTAAACAGAAAATATTAAGAAATTTTAAATAAAACTCTAAAAGAAATAATATATAAAATCTAAAATATAAACTATAAATATGTTACATAAAACAAAAAGAGAATTAAAACAGCAATAAAATATATACATAATAATTAATAATAATAATAATAATAATAATAATATATATTTACATAATAATTAATACAAGAAAAAGTTAAAAAAAAAAACAAGGGGAGGGGTATAAACCGAAAACAGGGTGGCTTAAATATGAATAGAGAGGATCATTTGGGCCATAGGCCCATTACCTCTTATCTATGGCACCCCACATTGTGTACTGTCAGCAAGAGGAATATGGACACAACGATCCACTTGGGCTTTCGAGTGGATGGAAGGGGTTTACGGCGGCGTTGGAATCGTGAGGGTTTGAAGATATGATTTTTCATGGTTTTGGAGGTTTTGGTATGGTTTATTTGAAGGAGAAGATGGGTTTTTGCGGTGGGGGTTTGTTTGGATTTGAGATGGTGGAAGTGTTCGGGGAAGATGGGGTTGTTGATTGTTTCGTGTGGTGGTTCGTCGGTGGTGAAGGACGGTGAGAGGGAGTTGGTTGGTTATTTGACGGTGATAGGGAGTTTGGTCCGATCTCGAGTTTGCATCTTCGGTTTAGTTGCTTGTTGTAAATGATGATGAAGATGGATGTTTGTTTCTGGGTAATGATTTTTTATTAATGGTGGTTTGTTAAGGAAACGAGTCTTGGTCGTGTTTTCGGTTATGAGACTGGGTTGTTCCTGGTGAAGCTTCGTTGGAGATTTGGGTTTGTTCTGTGTTTGAGTTCGAAGATGATGTTGAATATTTGGAGCTCCGTTTGTTGTTTAGTTTGGATGGGTGTTTTTTGGATTTCGCTTGAAGGAGAGGGGTTTGTTGAACGGATGTTTGGTTTCTGGGAAATGGAGTTCGAGTGGTTCGGATGATGAAGAAAAGAGGTTGAAAACGGTTATTACATGTTTGTGAGCTTTGAGATGGTTGAGTTGGAAGTTTGGATGGAAGAAGGAGGACGATGGCGTTGAGGATGGTAGCGGCTGGATTTTCGTTCTAGGGTTTGGAGGCTCAAGGAATTAGGGTTGTATGAAGCTGGAAGAAAGTGGATATGGGCACACCCTATATAGGGCTGCCACGTGGCAGCTGGGGGTGGGGTTTAATGGATGTAATCCTGATTAAAAAGACTAATGGTGTTGTTGATGTTTAAACATAAATTAATAACTAATCTAAATAAACAAATAAATAATTAAATCCTAAAAACTAATCTAAATGAAATAAAGCATGATTAAATATTAAATTAAATTTAAAACAAACTAAATTAATTACCAGCTACTTCTGAAAAATAAATCCTAATTAAACATGTGTAAAACATAAAAAAACGAAGAAAAAAAAACAAAAAGGGCTAGGGTGGGATTTAAACCCACATCCTTCAGACATAACACACACAAGTCCATCCGCTGGGGCAGGTATACATCCTTTAACAAAGTTGCACAAATAAATATATATTACATAAAAATCAGATTTAATTAAAAAAACTTATTTAAACTAATTAATAAATAAACAATAATAAAAGCTAATAAATATTCTATGTTAAAACTATTTCTAATATAATAAATAATAATCATAATAATAATCTAACTAAATAAATAAATAAAAAAAGATAATTAATTACTAATAATCTAATTAATGTTAAATAAATAAAATTTAATAATAAGAATAAAAATCTAATTAATAAATAATTAAAAGAGAAAATAAAAATCTAATTAATAAATAAAACTCTAAACAACTTATTAAAGAAACTATTTAAAAATTATAAAATATATTCTAAAGGAAAAATAAATAACTAATTTAATTCTAAAAATATAATAAAACAAACTAATTGATATTTGTTGCACCCTAAAATTTGACCAACCGGTGCCACTTTCGGTTTATGCTTCGACGTATTTTCGCATTCGCATTTGCATACTGCATATAGTGCATTTTCTCAATCATGGTGATTTTATCGGGATTACAGCCCTGCTGTCGCTTTTCGGGTATCTCGGACCGGTTCGGATAATCGGAGTTTATTTTGAGAAGTCGCGCGCTTCCTGGGTGTTTTCAGCTTATGCAGTGTTTTTTTGAGATTTTTGGTGTCCGGGTTTATTGTTTTGCTTCGATCTGGTCTCGCGCTCTCTTTTATGTTGGTTATTTGTCTTTGTTTGCATTTTTTAGAATTTAATAGCCTTTTGTAGATTTTAAATAGGCTTTATAGATTTTTCAGAATTTAAATAGAATTTTTAATATTTTTTAATAGCTTTAAATCATTTTTAGAATTTTATAGAGTTTTTAATAGGTTTTAATAGTTTTTTAATAGTTTTAATAGAATATAATAAATTTTTCTTTTATTAGTTTTAAATAGAATTTTAATAGTTAATAGATATCATAGGATTTAATAGTTTTAGATATGTTTTAATATAGGATTTAATAGTTTTATTAAATAGTATAGATTTTATTAGAGATTTAATAGAAATTTAATAAAATTTTAAATAGAGAATTACTAGAGTTTTTTTTTCTATTGTCATTAGTCTAGTGATTAGTATAGAGTTAATAGTTAATTCTTCTTTTTAGGTTTAATTAGGATTTTAATCTTTTGTTTAGAATTAATTAGAGTAAGTCAGGTTTAATTAGTTAATTAGGTTTAAGGCTTAATTAGTTTAATTGAGTTTAAGTCATTTTAATTCATAATTTTTGGGTTTATTGAACTCATTTTTCGTTTGGGCCCAGAAGAGGTTTTTTGGAGGCCCAAAATCCATCAGTCCTTTTTGTCCATTTTCAGTCCAGGATCGCCATGTGTCCACTATATAATCGTCCACGCGTTTCAACCAGGAGGGTCGACCTCATAATTCACTTCACCCCAGAACCACACACGTGTAACCCCACTACCACTCTCCAGCACCACGTGTGCCCCATGCACACCCTACTCCGTCCACGCGTCCCCCTCACCTGACTTCTCACCGCCACCTGTCTGACGCTAACCTTCACCGGTTGCATGGCCGCCGGCCATGCAACCACCGCAACCGCCAACTTCCGGCCACCGTAACCACTTCCCAACCTCTTCCGGCCACCCTACAACCCACCGGAAACTGCAAATCTTCACCAGATTCATCTCTTTTCCGATCTTCTCCGATCATCATTATCATCATCAATGTTCATCATTTTCCCCAGATTCTTCGTACTTGTTCTTCAACTTTTCCAGAAAATCATCAACTATCTTCAAGATCCATTCAAGATCTTCCAAGAACAATAATCTTCAACATCATCAGAAAATCGCCAGAAACGCGAAGAACGCTTTCATCGCAAATACAATCTTCAACGTTTCCAACAAGTCTCCAGATTCGCACCTTCGTTCATCAATTGGTTTCCAGATCAAGAACATGCACTCATATCTCCAGAAAGATCACCGATCTCCAATCTTCGCCAACATCATCACCGATCTGACTTCTTCAGTTCCCAGATCATCATCGCATGTGCATCGTTTGTTAGCAAACATCAATTTCATCAGCGAACCTACAAGAACGTCATCAATGTTCTTCGTCAATGCTCATGTAAGCATTAATCTCATACCAAGTTCTTCAGATCCATCGCGCGTTCTTCGCATTCGTTGAGGTAAATCCAGAATGTCTTTGTCATCAAGAATCTCCCGGCTTACGCAATCTTCAAACAACCTTCAAAGCTCCTTCGCACAAGAAAGTGCATGCATCAGATGTTCTCTCATCATCTATGAGTTTCAACCACAAGTTCTTCAAGAATCTCAAGAACCTTCATCTTCTGAGATCGTCAAGCAAGGGGATCCACTTCTTGTTTCCAGAGATTTACGCCTTTTCTGTTTTTGTTTTGAAAGAATTGAACGAGTTGGGGAGAACTTGGGAAACGGAGAGGAAGAATCCGAGAGTGAGAAGTTTGAATGGGAGAGAAAGAGGTTGAGGTTGACGCCCATGAACAGTGACGGAGAGATGAGAGAGGAATTAGGGTTTTTTTTCAGAATGAGTGGAAGGAGAAGAGGGGGAAGGGGCCGTGTGAGGATTGGGCCAGGCCCAATCATTTTTCTGATTCACCCCCCCCCCTCCATTTTTGGACACCCGTCTCCGTTTTTTTGTTGTTGGTTGGGCCAAGCCCAACGCCCTTCACTAACCTCACCCCCGCTTCAGTATTACACCCCCCCCTGCGTGTGGGTGTTTGTTAAGATCTTGGGCTGGGCCCATGCTGCTTCTGTTTTTTTGTTTTTTTTATTACTTAACACCTCCCCTGTATTCATGTGTACCCCCCTCCCCTTTGTATTTCTTTTATTTTTCTTTCATATTCATTTGTTTAGGTTTTTATATGGAAAAAGAAATACAATAAAAAGAAGATTTAGAAAAAATATTGAAAAAGAAAAAAAGAAGAAAATATTGAAAAGAAATATAGAAAAAATATTGAAAAAGAAAAAAGAAGAAAATAGAGAAAAGAATATGGTAAAAATATGTGAAAAAAAAAAGTATGTGGAATGTAAGGAAAAAGAATAAAATATATTGAGAAGAAATGAAAAAATGTGAAAAGAAATATTGAGAAAAAGAAGATAAAAATATTCAGCTTCACTTCAATTCTTTTAGGACATTTTTTCATAGAGTTTATTTTACCTTTTAGAGGTAGTTTTAGAAGTCCATTTGTTAGGGGACTTTTTACACTTTTAGAGATAGTTTTTCAAAGGTCCACTTGTTAGGGGGCTATTTTGCATTTTCCATTATAGATGGCTAGGATAGTTTCTAGGAGTTTATTTTTCAGTCCTCAATCATTGTAATCATTTTTTAGAATATTAATAAAACGAGATTTGAGCTGTGGTCCCGAAAGTAGCCGAACTACAGCTGCTCTGATTTCTCGTACCAGACGAGGATATGTAGGCATAGGATGCGATATCCTAGCGAGCACACTAACAACTAACTCTTTTGTTCTCTCGCTGCTGTGCGATCGAGACTTTCCCGCTGACGACTGATTGTTATCCTTTTCTCTTGCCCGAGTGCATTTGAGACCAGACCGTAGCTTTAGTTCCCATAGGTTCCCGTACCTTTAAAACCAGATTAATATATCACTGCATTGTGAGAATACCCAGATTAGCCGTAGTTAGCCTGAACTACGTAAGCTTTGATCTTCCATGCAGTGTGGAAGTACGTAGGCACAAAACGCGAGGTCTTGGCGAGCCAATTTCCCCGTAGTCCCGAACTACGTTGACTCTGAATTTCTCTCTTGAGAATACGTAGGCATAGAATGCGACGCTCTATCGAGTCAATTCCCTTCCGTTTAGATTTAGCATCCGTAGATAGATTGTTTTGCATCCTTTAGACAAACCCAAGCAAGCGTGGATCCCGTTGAGTACGACGGACGTGAGGGGTGCTAATACCTTCCCCTTGCGTAACCGACTCCCGAATCCTGGTTTTGGTTACGATGACCATACCTTTCCCGTTTTTTTGCGAGGTTTACTTCGAGCGTTTCCTTTCCCTCCGTTGGGATAAATAACGCACGGTGGCGACTCTTCTGTCAGCCGGCGCCGATTTTCGCAGTAGCGACAGCTGGCGACTCTGCTGGGGACCCAACGTCCCCTGGCTGCTAAGGACCGCGATGGTTCCTTATGCATGTGGGATCCAACGTCCCCTAAGAGAGTCAATCCTAGCGCTTGTTTGCTTGTCTTTTGGGTGTTTATTTCTGTATCGCTATTATCTGTTGCCGTTGTGCTGGGGAGGGTGATATTTTGAGTGATAGCCGGACCTGGGCTGCTTGAGTATGCATTTAGACGTAGTTATGGAGATTAGTGGGCGAACCTGTTTGCTGAGCAGGCAAGAGTTCCCCACGAAATTCACGCTCAGACGAGGTTCTCTCCGAGGTGCTTCTTTACGATCCTGAGGATCGTAGGGGAGTCCAGACGTGAGGATTGTCGACTCTGGGGACCGATCAATTGGAAGTCAGCTAAGTGAGGCCTCTTCATGAGATGACGATGCCACTCCTTCTGGGAATCGTATCATTCCTCATGAAAGTTTGTGACGCTGGCGACCGCATAGGATGTCGTGCCTTAGGTCCATACCCGTGAGTGGGGGGGTTTTTTTTACGCGAACCTTGACTTCCAGACTACCCGCTATCTTGGCGTTCTCTTTTAGAGAGAACGTACTCCGTCAGCTGTGCAGCAGCATTTAGAGCGTGTTGTGGGGGTTGTGATCCCGTGTTTGCTGCATTGCATTGCATTTGCATAAGCATCTTTGAATCATATTGCATAGCATTTCTCCAGTTAGCCAGAGTTCTGATCCAGCCTTTGTTTCCTGAAGGTGAGTACCCGGAGTTTGGATTGAGCAACTGTTGTTTGTCAGAAGACGACCAAGGGGTTGGAACAGACTTGAGCAGATTCGAGAATCAAGCAGTGTAGTCTGTTAAAGGTAATTGATAGCTATGTCTGAAGGCAATTTCCAGTCTCCTAACACCTTGACAGGGTTTACTATGACGTCCAACCCTCGGTATGATTCTATGGAAGACTTCCCGCAAGCGAACAACGTTACTGCAGACCAAGTTGTACAGCCTACTGTTGAGAACCGAGATCGACATGAGCAGTTTGTTGCCCGAAATGAACGTCCTCCTCTTGTTAACAATCAAGGTGCTGTTTTCCCTGAGAGGAATCCACGCAGAGATATCCCGGTAGCCAGGACTGTAAACTCAAGAGCTCTTAAAGGTGATAGAAGGCTTCGAGTATTGGAAGAAAGAGTTAAAGCATTGAAGGTCAAAGATGTTGTTAACCTGAATGCTGCAGACATGTGTTTGGTCCCTGGCTTGGTATTGCCTTATAAGTTCAAAGTGCCGAAATTTGAGAAGTACACGGGAGATAGCTGTCCGAAGCAACATTTGATGATGTTCTGTCGAAGAATGACTTCGTTTGTGCAAAATGACAAGCTGATGATCCATTGCTTTCAGTATAGTCTGACTGGGGCATCTTTGAGGTGGTATGTGCAGTTAGAGAGTAATCAGATTCGATCATGGGTGGATTTAGCCAGAGCTTTCCTGAAGCAGTACGATTACAACCTGGATATGGCTCCTAGTCTCGTACATTTGCAAGAATTATCTCGGGCGGAGAATGAATCATTCAGAGGGTATGTGCAAAGATGGAAAGAATTGGCTGCTAGTCTTCAACCACCGCTTCAGGAAAGAGAAATGGTTGACATCTTCTTGGGTACTCTGAAGGGCCGTTATTATGACAAATTGTTCGGTTGTACAAGCTTTGTGGGCCTGATGAGAATGGGGGAGCTTGTTGAGAGAGGACTCAAGAGTGGAAAGCTTCGAGATGCTCCTTATATCCCAGTTGATAAGAATGAGTCAGTTGTCAGTTCTCAAGAAGAGTGGGAAGAAGGAAATGACGTCGTCTCAGAATCTCTAGCATCTCAGGATCGGTTTTCAGACATTTCAAGTCAACGGTCATCCTGTCGTCGATCGCGTCAGCACGCCCAACGAAGACCAAGGAAACCTGAAAGGCAGTTTACTCAGCTACCGGTGTCGTACAGTCAGTTGTTGCCAGATCTGGTCAGAAGTGGATTGATAGTGCCGAAAGAGACTAATCCAATGATTCCACCATATCCTCCAGGTTTCGATGCCAGCGCCCGCTGTGAGTACCATGTTGGGGCACAGGGGCATTCAACAAATGATTGTAAGGTGCTTAGAAGCCAGGTTCAGGATCTATTAGACTCTAACCGAATTTTCATCGCGCCCAGGGTTTTGTTCAGATTAACGATTCTCCGTTATCCAGTTGTGTGGGTTCGTCAGTTAATGTCATGAAAGGCTCCACGGGAAGTGTGTGTTCTGAAGAATGTCAAATGGAGAGTTCAGTCGAATATGGGAGAAGTTTCTAGAGGTTTCTGTGCCGGGTGTCGCATCTGCTTTCTCTGCCTAACCCGTTTAGCTTTTGTGCATTATTGTTTGCTGACCATCACCAGGATTGTTGGCTGGGGTCATTATATTCGTACTCATTCGTGCTTATGTGCTGCTTTTGTTGGTTGTACATGTGTGGGAGGTGTTTGTCTGGGTGCTTATAGCTTGAGTTGCTCTTTGTCTTGTCTTGAATATGTGTTTGCTTTCTGCATTGCATTATCATTTAACAGGTACATCAGAACCTTGGGTCTTATTCCCTCATCATTCAGTTTGTTGCAGAAATTCCTTCAGAGATATGGAACAGAATCAGGTTGAATTGATTGAAGTCCGAAGCCAACTGGGGCAGATGATGAGAGACATGCAAGAGATGCGTCTGGAGCAGAAGATCCTCAAAGAGGAAAATAGTCAGCTGAAGACCCAAATGAGCTTGATCATGGAAGTAGTCAAGAATGTGCTTAAGAAAGGGGATGATCAGCTATTTGAAGCCGCAGTGAAGGAGCTCGTGCCACCTGTGCCCGGGGAACCTGAGCTTAACGAACGTGTTAACAAACATCAGCAAGTACAACAAAGGGTACATCCGGCTCAACAAAGGATTCAGGAGGGGAGGCCAAAAAGGGTATTTGAGGCGCCACCTTCAACATATGCTGAGCTCTTGCAGACTTTATTGAGGTTCAAAATGGTTGAAAAGAGAACGTTGGACCCACCCATAGGAGCGCTTCCTTATGGGTACGATTCCAGTAAGCAATGTGAATTTCATTCTGGGGCACTCGGACACGACATCGAGAGTTGTCATGCTTTTAAGCATAATGTTCAAGACCTGATTGACTCAAAAGATATTGAATTCATGCCAAGCGGTGTAGCTGTACGTATTGCTCCTATCCCAGGTGATGCTAAGATGACGGATGTTTCTAAAGCTGCAGTAGGTCAGAAACGTATCTTGGACTCCATGGTGTCAGAATCTCCATGCCCACAACTGTTGCCTATTCCTGGGGCAGATCTGAGAAAGAAAATGGCTAAGCATAAGGAGTGCCTTAATCAGTACGGTGGAAGTCAAGAAACCGATGTTGTATTTGCTACGAAGGTTGTTCAACAGTCAACCCGGTGCCAGCGACGACAGCAACGATCTCAACAGCAGCAAAGGCAACAGCATCCCAATCAGCGAAGAGCTCAAAATCAGAGGCCGGTGAGGGTATTTAGTGTGCCTCCGATGCCATATGCCAAACTTCTTCAGGTGTTGCTACGATTACAGTTGGTTGAGAAGAGGAAGTTAGCCCCGCTGACAGGTACGCCTCCAGCAGGGTATGATATCAAGGAGCACTGTGATTTCCATTCAGGAGTACCGGGGCACAACATTGAAGATTGTCTGGCCTTCAAGCACAAGGTGCAGGACCTACTGGATAGTGCAGCTATTGACTTCGGGCAGGAAGGGCCCAAAATCATCTGAATGAGGAGGAGGGGCTCCATAATTTGGTTGGGTCGCTGAAGGAAGATCAGGACAACATCGAGTTGCCTCTAATAACTGATTGTGAAGATAACTGGTTCAGCAGCAGGACAGATGTGAAAGCCCGGTTCTCGGAAGCTGGCATTTTTCTTTGTTTTATCTTGTCATTTCTTTACGTTTGTAGTTTCTTTCCTGTTTAAATTGCAATCTTGTTCGTAAAACTTGTTGTTTTCATTCAACTGATGATAATGAAATAAATATGCATGTTTTGATTAAATCCAGTCGTGTTCACTAATTGTTTTTTCAAATGTCCAATGCTTGGTTAAGAAGGATCTGAGGAGGATGACGAAAATGAACGACAGGCAACTTCCGATATTGTATGCTTTTGAGATAAAACCTGCTGATGATGTACAGGCATTGTTTCAAATCCCTAAACACCGGTGATATAAGGAAGATAATCCCTTGACAACCCCTTTGAGCCTAGTAGTAGGAGTTCTTTCTGAAAAACGAAAAACCCTCCATCTTTAACCTGGGGCAGGGTAGGTGTTAGCTAATTTGGCCGAGCGTTCAAGTTGCAAAAGGAGTGTCCGTTCGAGGATCAATCACACCTCTAGAGGTCGTGCCTAAAAAACCACAATGGTTAAATCAAGAGTGAGACAGTCACATTATTCCCCAATGAGTCAGACAAGCAGTGTCACACGACTTGTTCGGAAAAAGAGAAAGCAAATAGAATCAAAAGCCCGCTAAGTCAAAACTTCAAAACAAATGACTTAGGCAAAAATGAGGGCATCCCGCTGGACTTAAAAAATCAAAAGAAACTCAAAAGGAGTCAGTCCAGGCAAAAGTTAGGGATAAGAAAAGATGAAAGGATGACAAAAGAAAAATCCTCAAATGAGACACGAGTCGTGTGACCCTAAGTGTCAAAGACAAAGAGTGAGTAACTGTCACTCCAAAAACTCATGGTTTCTCGAACTATCACTCCTATCTTTCAGCCTCTGAGAGGTGAGCGCTAAGGTCGAATTAGCTGAACGTAGGATGGAAGAACATCAAGGAGAGTGGGTGGGTTAAAATAAACTTTGAGCCTTTATCCTTTCCTTCAAAACCGTGAACCTGACCACGTTATAACCTTCAAAAGTCCTAATTGAAGCAGGTTTGTTTCGAAAAGCATACTTCGGTAAAGATCGCGTCGAAACTGACTCCTAAAAGGGATCCTCTTACCATGTTGGTACTGATGTTGATATTCTTGATAAATGTTTTGTGCATTTTATGCCATAAACTGTTTTTTCCTTTTCCCAGTGAACAGATTGGATGTCAAAGCTGTCATATGCGTTGCATTAGTATATCTTTCATGCATAACAACTTGTTTTACTCGCGAGTAAGCGCTTGACAGCAGGAAAGTTTTCAACAGTGGAAAGTATGGTCAAGATAGAATATAGAACGGCCGAATGCTCCGCGAGCCAGGGCAAGCTACATCCAGTGATCCCCAGTCAGGTCAACCTTTCGAAGTCAGTTATCCTGGGGAAATCAGGTTGAGATTCGGTAAGTATCTCGTAGTCAGGGGCACTACTCTGAATCAGATAATCAAGGGCAAAGTCATTGCAGTCAGGGGCAGGCCATTTTAAGAGCGCAGAAGTTATTCTTTATTCGAGAAGCATTTTGATGTGAAGTATATCCCCGGAGTTCAGAATGCTGGGGCATTTCATATCAGACCATCAGGGTACAGATTTTCAGATTTCCTCTTGAGGAGCATCATCACAGAGGTCCTGCAGGCTGGGGCATATCAGAAGCGAAGGGATTGTTCCTCTCCGTATCATCAGAGTTATTCAGAGCTATTCGAGCAGATTCGGCCAATTTTCGAGTGCGAGACGAATGTCGGGAAATTGTGTTACTATCCCTTGACTCTTCAACCAGAAAACTGTGTATTTAGACAGAATGTTTTCCAGCGTCAGTTGTACCTGACCCATCACAGATAGCCTAAGAACCCAAATCCATGTTGGCGGTCACTATGAGGCCCATCCGTGTTGGCACATCAATTTCCAAATCCGATCTTCATCAGTACGCAGGAAGACTCCGTCTATTTTCTCCAGCAAAGTCCAATTTTTCATTGACACGGGTAAGCTATCCCCAGAGAAGGCCAATCATACTTGGCACATATGTCATTCCCCAGCGGAGTTGATTTCACTCTTCCAGCATTTATTTTGCTGGAATAATTCTGTGATATCCGGTTTATCCCCAGCGGAGTTGGCTTCGTCTTCAGCATTTATTTTGCTGAAGTGGTTTTCTGTACCCGACTTTCTCCAGCAGCCCGAGCCTGCATTAGCATATTGCATATATCATCATATTTGCATCATACTTGCATTTCATTTTTAAAATGCGTAGCATTTCCATCCTGAATGGAGCATTACGCCCTAGAAAGATTAAAACATATGCATATGCATACGAAGCATAAGCCAGGTTTTCTATCAGCCTCATATGGCACTTGAATTACGCTGTGATCAGTTCAGGGGCATTCATCCAGCGGCAGTGTTCAGACAATTCAGCAGTTTATTCGTATTTCAGATCATACAACAGTTATGCTTTGATCAATCAGTCATCTGGTATCGACAGACTTTTCTTCCCGTCATAAGTGGTTTTCTTCCCGTCTAGCAGTAGACGATGTGAAGTTTCGGATGATTTTTCAATGGGGTTTCAAGATGGGGTTTCTCTAGCAAGTGGTGTCTTTCCGTCTATCCTTAGACGATGTGAGTATTGATTTTTTCTTCGGATTTGGGTGTCTTTCCGTCTATCCTTAGACGATGTGAGTATTGATTTTTTCCTTCGGGATCAGGGTGTCTTTCCGTCTATCCTTAGACGATGTGAGTATGGATTATGGGTGTCTTTCCGTCTATCCTTTGACGATGTGAGTATGGAGATTTTGGGTGTCTTTCCGTCTATCCTTAGACGATGTGAGTATGGATTTTGGGTGCCTTTCCGTCTATCTTTAGACGATGTGAGTATCGATTTTGGGTGTCTTTCTGTCTATCATTAGACGATGTGAGTATGGATTTTGGGTGTCTTTCCGTCTATCCTTAGACGATATGAGTATGGATTTCGGGTGTCTTTCCGTCTATCCTTAGACGATGTGAGTATTGAAGTTTTCCTCGGATCAGGGTGTCTTTCTGTCTATCTTTAGACGATGTGAGTATATTTTCTCTTCCTGTCTACCAGTAGACGATGTGAGAGGATCAGGTGTTGTTGCAACCCTCGGGTTTGTTATCTGTGGTGTCACACAGATAACTGGTGTTAAAATCAGGAGTTCTTTATCAGATGATAGATCAGTTTGTTGCCGTGATGGCTGGACTCGGTTTTCTGGATTTTATTCCCCAAGCAGTTTTACAGTATATTCTCACGGTTGGCAAATTTTCGGGTTTATTGGTATTCAACCGTCTCGTACCTCTGAATGTTTGAAAGCTGCGCGCTCTTCACCCTTCAGGTCCAAGCCGCTTGAATAGGAGCAGCTGTTGCACCCTAAAATTTGACCAACCGGTGCCACTTTCGGTTTATGCTTCGACGTATTTTCGCATTCGCATTTGCATACTGCATATAGTGCATTTTCTCAATCATAGTGATTTTATCGGGATTACAGCCCTGCTGTCGCTTTTCGGGTATCTCAGACCGGTTCGGATAATCGGAGTTTATTTTGAGAAGTCGCACGCTTCCTGGGTGTTTTCAGCTTATGCAGTGTTTTTTTGAGATTTTTGGTGTCCGGGTTTATTGTTTTGCTTCGATCTGGTCTCGCGCTCTCTTTTATGTTGGTTATTTGCCTTTGTTTGCATTTTTTAGAATTTAATAGCCTTTTGTAGATTTTAAATAGGCTTTATAGATTTTTCAGAATTTAAATAGAATTTTTAATATTTTTTAATAGCTTTAAATCATTTTTAGAATTTTATAGAGTTTTTAATAGGTTTTAATAGTTTTTTAATAGTTTTAATAGAATATAATAGATTTTTCTTTTATTAGTTTTAAATAGAATTTTAATAGTTAATAGATATCATAGGATTTAATAGTTTTAGATATGTTTTAATATAGGATTTAATAGTTTTATTAAATAGTATAGATTTTATTAGAGATTTAATAGAAATTTAATAAAATTTTAAATAGAGAATTACTAGAGTTTTTTTTCTATTGTCATTAGTCTAGTGATTAGTATAGAGTTAATAGTTAATTCTTCTTTTTAGGTTTAATTAGGATTTTAATCTTTTGTTTAGAATTAATTAGAGTAAGTCAGGTTTAATTAGTTAATTAGGTTTAAGGTTTAATTAGTTTAATTGAGTTTAAGTCATTTTAATTCATAATTTTTGGGTTTATTGAACTCATTTTTCGTTTGGGCCCAGAAGAGGTTTTTTGGTGGCCCAAAATCCATCAGTCCTTTTTGTCCATTTTCAGTCCAGGATCGCCATGTGTCCACTATATAATCGTCCACGCGTTTCAACCAGGAGGGTCGACCTCATAATTCACTTCACCCCAGAACCACACACGTGTAACCCCACTACCACTCTCCAGCACCACGTGTGCCCCATGCACACCCTACTCCGTCCACGCGTCCCCCTCACCTGACTTCTCACCGCCACCTGTCTGACGCCAACCTTCACCGGTTGCATGGCCGCCGGCCATGCAACCACCGTAACCGCCAACTTTCGGCCACCGTAACCACTTCCCAACCTCTTCCGGCCACCCTACAACCCACCGGAAAATGCAAATCTTCACCAGATTCATCTCTTCTCCGATCTTCTCCGATCATAATTATCATCATCAATGTTTATCATTTTCCCCAGATTCTTCATACTTGTTCTCCAACTTTTCCAGAAAATCATCAACTATCTTCAAGATCCATTCAAGATCTTCCAAGAACAATAATCTTCAACATCATCAGAAAATCGCCAGAAACACGAAGAACGCTTTCATCGCAAATCAACAACAATCTTCAACATTTCCAACAAGTCTCCAGATTCGCATCTTCGTTCATCAATTGGTTTCCAGATCAAGAACATGCACTCATATCTCCAGAAAGATCACCGATCTCCAATCTTCGCCAACATCATCACCGATCTGACTTCTTCAGTTCCCAGATCATCATCGCATGTGCATCGTTTGTTAGCAAACATCAATTTCATCAGCGAACCTACAAGAACGTCATCAATGTTCTCCGTCAATGCTCATGTAAGCATTAATCTCATACCAAGTTCTTCAGATCCATCGCGCGTTCTTCGCATTCGTTGAGGTAAATCCAGAATGTCTTCGTCATCAAGAATCTCCCGGCTTACGCAATCTTCAAACAACCTTCAAAGCTCCTTCGCACAAGAAAGTGCATGCATCAGATGTTCTCTCATCATCTGTGAGTTTCAACCACAAGTTCTTCAAGAATCTCAAGAACCTTCATCTTCCGAGATTGTCAAGCAAGGGGATCCACTTCTTGTTTCCAGAGATTTACACCTTTTCTGTTTTCGTTTTGAAAGAATTGAACGAGTTGGGGAGAACTTGGGAAACTGAGAGGAAGAATCCGAGAGTGAGAAGTTTGAATGGGAGAGAAAGAGGTTGAGGTTGACGGCCATGAACAGTGACGGAGAGATGAGAGAGGAATTAGGTTTTTTTTCCAGAATGAGTGGAAGGAGAAGAGGGGGAAGGGGCCGTGTGAGGATTGGGCCAGGCCCAATCATTTTTCTGATTCACCCCCCCTGTTTTTGGACACCCGTCTCCGTTTTTTTATTGTTGGCTGGGCCAAGCCCAACGCCCTTCGCTAACCTCACCCCCGCTTCAGTATCACACCCCCCTGCGTGTGGGTGTTTGTTAAGATCTTGGGCTGGGCCCATGCTGCTTCTGTTTTTTTGTTTTTTTTATTACTTAACACCTCCCCTGTATTCATGTGTACCCCCCTCCCCTTTGTATTTCTTTTATTTTTCTTTCATATTCATTTGTTTAGGTTTTTATATGGAAAAAGAAATACAATAAAAAGAAGATTTAGAAAAAATATTGAAAAAGAAAAAAAGAAGAAAATATTGAAAAGAAATATAGAAAAAATATTGAAAAAGAAAAAAGAAGAAAATAGAGAAAAGAATATGGTAAAAATATGTGAAAAAAAAGTATGTGGAATGTAAGGAAAAAGAATAAAAGATATTGAGAAGAAATGAAAAAATGTGAAAAGAAATATTGAGAAAAAGAAGATAAAAATATTCAGCTTCACTTCAATTCTTTTAGGACATTTTTTCAGAGTTTATTTTACCTTTTAGAGGTAGTTTTAGAAGTCCATTTGTTAGGGGACTTTTTACACTTTTAGAGATAGTTTTTCAAAGGTCCACTTGTTAGGGGGCTATTTTCCATTTTCCATTATAGATGGCTAGGATAGTTTCTAGGTGTTTATTTTTCAGTCCTCAATCATTGTAATCATTTTTTAGAATATTAATAAAACGAGATTTGAGCTGTGGTCCCGAAAGTAGCCGAACTACAGCTGCTCTGATTTCTCGTACCAGACGAGGATATGTAGGCATAGGATGCGATATCCTAGCGAGCACACTAACAACTAACTCTTTTGTTCTCTCGCTGCTGTGCGATCGAGACTTTCCCGCTGACGACTGATTGTTATCCTTTTCTCTTGCCCGAGTGCATTTGAGACCAGACCGTAGCTTTAGTTCCCATAGGTTCCCGTACCTTTAAAACCAGATTAATATCTCACTGCTGTGTGAGAATACCCAGATTAGCCGTAGTTAGCCTGAACTACGTAAGCTCTGATCTTCCATGCAGTGTGGAAGTACGTAGGCACAAGACGCGAGGTCTTGGCGAGCCAATTTCCCCGTAGTCCCGAACTACGTTGACTCTGACTTTCTCTCTTGAGAATACGTAAGCATAGAGTGTGACGCTCTATCGAGTCAATTCCCTTCCGTTTAGATTTAGCAGCCGTAGATAGATTGTTTTGCATCCTTTAGACAAACCCAAGCAAGCGTGGATCCCGTCGAGTACGACGGACGTGAGGGGTGCTAATACCTTCCCCTTGCGTAACCGACTCCCGAATCCAGGTTTTGGTTGCGATGACCATACCTTTCCCGTTTTTTTGCGAGGTTTACTTCGAGCGTTTCCTTTCCCTCCGTTGGGATAAATAACGCACGGTGGCGACTCTTCTGTCAGCCGGCGCCGATTTTCGCAGTAGCGACAATATTAACAAGGAAAAAAAGATAAATTAAAAAGGATTGAAATCTACGAAAATACCCTTGGGCCACGTGTCTTGCTCCTATTGGGCAAAAAAGTTGAGATTTGAGAAACGCCCAATCGAGGGCGGACACGTGTCTTAAATGGCATGAAATTAAGTAAAAATGCAAAATAAAATGCGAAAATATTTACAAAAGTTAGCGGGCAAATTTAGGGTACGACAGATGCCCCTATTTAATCGGCTTAAACTTAGTAAGACGAAATGCCATGGCATTCATTCTTTCGAGGTAGAAGATGATTAAATATAGAAGACCCTGAATTTGTCCGAAAAAAAGAAAAATAAAAAAAGGAAGTGAAATACAAACAAACCTGACACCCAAAAGGATATAGACGGATAAGCTTCTCCCAAGAGATTGCCACTTATCGTTGATGAAGGATAAGCTTCTCTGAAGAGATTGTCACTTATCGCCGAAGACAGATAAACTTCTCCCAAGAGATTGCCACTTATCGTTGATGAAGGATAAGCTTCTCTGAAGAGATTGCCACTTATCGCCAAATACGGATAAACTTCTCCCAAGAGATTGCCACTTATTGCCGAAGACAGATAAGCTTCTCCCAAGAGATTGCCACTTATCGTTGAAGGGTTAAGTCTGCCGGAGACAAAGCACTGGGGATCGCCCATGACTTTACTGAAGATGCCCCTGTCTGGGCTGGATGTTGATTTGAAGATCTTGATTAACCATGGGGTTGAAATATGTCATGCGATACACGCATGGTCTTGAAAAGATGCCCCTGACTGGGCTGGATTTTGCTTTGGTGATCTTGGATTTTGTGGGAGGACCCACGGTCTTGCGGATAATGCCCCTGACTGGGTTGATGATTGCATTGAAGCTCTTGAATTTTCCTAACAAAAGTTGTATAACTTCGTGGAGAACGCCCACAGTCTTGTGGAAAATGCCCCTAATTGGGCTGAATATTGATATGAAGATCTGATAACCACGGGGTTGAAGTATGTCATGCGATACACCCATGGTCTTGAAAATATGCCCCTAGTTGGGCTGAATTTTGCTTTGATATTTTTGAATTTCATGGGAGAAACCACGGTCCTTGCAAGAGATGCCCCTGACCGGGATGAAAGTCGCTTTGAAGCTCTTGAGTTTGCCCAACAAAAGTTGCATAACTTTGTGGGGAACACCCACAGTCTTGCGGAAGATTTCCCCTGACTGGGCTGATTATGATCTTGAAAATCTTCGAGATTGATCCTGGATCTGAGCTTGCATATGCTAATGCTTCATGATGAAGATGTTCCATATTAAATGGAAATGCAAATGCAAATACTAATGCGGAGATGCAAGAGCCGGGGGAGATATGGTATGATTTTGGATATGCATATGATGCAAGATGCTTATGAAGTTGAATGTGATGCCTATGATGCAAGATGATTATGAATTCGAATGCGATGCGTATGATGCATATGATGGCAGACAGGTAATTGGAAACACGGGTGATGACATAGCAGACTTTAATGGTTTCCAATGCAGATTGGACTTTGGGTTGGAAGTACCAGATGAGGGCTGGTATTCGGAGAAAGGCAACATCATGGAAAATGGCAGCATCAAGTCAAGAAACAGTATCATGCTAAACCCAAGAATGATGTTCCCTACAAGAAAAGACAATGGGTGGCAAAGACTGTGGCATTAATAGCTCACACCTCTCCAAGGATGCCTACCAATGAAGATTGGTACTTTGACAATGGCTGCTCCAGACATATGACTGGAATTAAGGATCACTTGATTAAACTCAACCCTCATTCATCTAGTCATGTAACCTTTGGTGATGGAGCTAGAGGAGAAATCACAGGTTTTGGACAACTTGACAGTCCTAAAGTTCCAAAACTGAAGGATGTATTGTTGGTTAAAGGACTGACTGTCAATCTAATAAGCATAAGTCAGCTATGCGATCATGGTTTAAAAGTCCACTTTTCCAAATACAAATGTGTGGTTATCAATGAAGAAGGTAAGGAGGAAATGAGGGGTACTAGATCCAAGAATAATTGTTATCTATGGGAACCTAGATGTAACCTTAATGCCTTGGTCAATAAGGAAACTAAGGACCAACTATGGCTAGAGAAGGGAAGACAGTCACTAAAGAGGGATATGACCAAGTCCAACACATTAGGAAGTGGATCTGCAAAGTGTGCTTCAGAAAGAAGGACAAGATGTAAGAAAAGTTATGAGGGGAAACAAGCCAAGAAGGGATGCCCAAAGATTGGTCATCAGGGAAAGCTAGATAGGGTGTATTGGAACCTGATGGGGTCCATGTAAGCTGCCCTGCATAAAGAAAGCAATGTCACTCCAGATGTCATGACCTTGTTCTGTGACATAAAGAGTACCATCCAAACAAGCTCTGATGAGTTCAAGGGAGACATGCTCAGGGGAAACTTGTGTAAATGGCAAGAGGGATGTACTAAACCTGGTAATTATGTCAGTACTGACATGATTTCAAGAAGTGTCAAGGAGTCTCAATTTAAAAAGTCTTTAAGAAAATTGAGGACCTCTAGTAATGATGAATTCTAGCAATTAATAATGAATTATATTTTGAAAAATAATCACATTCGGATTGGTCAAAATATTGAATTCCCTCCTCTATTACAAGTAAACCCGTCTAAACCCGTTCTCGTATTTCAATCCACCTCCTGCCTTATCTCACACAACCCCATCAGAAACCCTCTTTCTTTACAACCTAAGTCCTCTACAATGTCTCAACAACATATCTCCAGCCCCACCAAGCCCGACCCTGCTCAGCACAAGAGCACCTCTGTGATGAATGTGCGCCTCTTGATATGATTTCTGGGAGAAGGAGTGAAGGCCAGTCGTCAGCTACTTCACATGCAGATCAAGAAGGTCATAATGTGCATGGAATCACCATTCCACTACCTAGGGTTGATTCTTCTCCAATATCGACTAAGAACCTTGAGGACAATTGTGAGTTCTCCTCTGAGAAGACTAACCCTACCACAGAAAAACGAGCAAATCATGCAGTACAGAAGGACAGACAGGATGATGATCTGAATAAAGCTCTTGCCAATAATGTTGATGTATCTTCAGATGATGAATTCCTCAAGAATGTTGCTCCGGGCATAGCTCAGAAACTAATGACCAAGAAAGGCAAACCTAGTCTGGAAGACAACTCTCTTAAAAGTCAGAGAAAAGAGCTCATGTTGGGTCCTCCAAACCTAGGAGCAAAAATGCCTCCAAGAAAAGGAAGGTTACCGAGAGTAGCCCTTAGTTTGAAGGTGATGTCATAGCAGATGTTCCTAACATCGTCAATGTCAAACATTCATTGGGAGAGAGGCCAGTTAAACCCATGCCAGTTGCTCCTCTAGACAACATATCCTTTCACTCCATTCACAGTGTAACTAAATGGAGATATGTCTATCAAAGGAGAATAGCCCTTGAGAGAGAATTAGGGAAGGATGCCCTGGAGATCAAGGAGGTAATGGAACTCATCAACAAGGCTGGACTACTTAAAACAATCACTGGATTTTCCAGATGCTACGAGGGACTGGTCAAGGAGTTCATTGTAAACATACTTGACTCAATCTCTAGCAAGGAGTTCATGAAGGTATTTGTTAGAGGAAAGTGTGTGTAATTCTCTCCTGTTGTGATCAACAAGTATCTGGGGCGAGCAAATGATGGTACAACAGAATTGGATACTTCAGACAACCAGGTCTTCAAGATCATCACTGCAAATCAAGTCACAACATGGCCAGCCAAAGGGAAGTTGTCTGCAGCACTGCTCAGTGTAAAGTATGCCATTCTTCACAGGATTGGAGCTACTAATTGGTTGCCTACCAATCATACATCCTCCATTGCTGTTGGACTAGGCAAGATAATTCATGCCATAGGTACCAAAGTTAATTTTGACTTTGGTCTATACATCTTTAATCAGACTGTCAAGCACTCCACAGCCAGTGCTATCAGGTTACCTATTGCATTTCTCTCGCTCATTTGTGAGATCATCCTGAATCAACATCCTGGAATCCTAAACTCAAGTGATGTTGTCAGCAAGAGGGAGCCTGAATTGTCACTTCACTTCAAACTGTTTGAAGGAAGACATGTCCCAGATATGATGTTTACATCTGCTGAGACAGTTAAGATCTCCAAAAGAATGATGATTGCAGAATTGAAGGACACCTGTAAGGAGTTAGGAGAAACCATCAGTACAACTACTGCCAGAAAAATCAAGCTAGAAGCTCTTATCCAAAGGCTTGAAAGAAATGCAGATAATAATGGAGCTATGTCAGAAGAAGAGGCTGATGACAATGGTGAGAATGTCCCAACCAATGTCAATAACATTAGTTCCAGTTCTTCCTCTGAGGAAGAAGTTTGATGTGGTGATAACCTGATTGTGTGGCTCAGACTACTAGTTGCTGAGTTGATAAGGAAGAGGTGCTGCTGTTTTTTGTTTTGTTTCAGTTAGACTTCCTTAAAATGTGGTTGACAACTTGAATTTGTATTTCTCCCCAAAGAGCAGTTTTGTTGAAATGTAACCCTTAACAATTGTAATGGTACCTATGATGAGCTATGCTATTTGGATCTTAATTTGTGGCTAAAAAGGGGGAGAGGGTAATAGAAAATAGCAGGTACAGTAGGTGGAAGACAGCAGGTACAGCAGGTGGCAGGTGGAAGAACAGGTCGAAGACTGGCTAATTATGCATATGATATTATACGTGCATGCTTGCAGGGTATGGCCACAATTGCAAATGCTGATGAGTGTTGATGAGATGTGTGTGTGATAACAGTTGCTTAGTGCTGTTAGTATAGTAGTGTGCTTGTGCTGATACTATGTGATATGTGAAATCCTAGCTTGAGTAGGAATGTTTGTTAGAACTAGGAGCTCTGTGCTGAAGAAGCTAGGAGATAACCTTGTGTATGTCTGCGTGATACTAGTAGAAGAGAGTTTTGTGCAACACTTCAGGGGGAGTAGCACAAGTGTGTGTGACTTCAGGAAGTCATCCTGAATGTCAAGACATCCAGAGCAGACTGCAGAATGATCTGCAGGTTGTGTACCCAACAATCTCTGATCAGTTGAGGGGGAGAACACCAGGTTGTTGCACCATAAAATTTGCTCAACCTTTTCTTACCTGGTTTATGTTTCATTGCATTAACATTTGCATAGTTATATCATTTGCATATCATGTTATCATTCATATAGTATGGGATCAAGTGTGATTCTTCTCAAGAGAAGCCTAGCAAGAGGTCTCATTCAAGATTGCGAAGTTGTCAAAGTCATCAGGAGGGGATTTGAGAGCCTAAGGGTTTAGATGTTTGAGTGTGAATCTTCTCCTAATTTGAGGATCAATTGAAGACCATCAGAGGGTTGTGAAGGGTTGGATGTGAGAAGAGGATGTGTATGGATCTCATAGAATTCCTAGAGGGCCATGGGAGAGTTTAATCAAGTCATTGTGTCAAATACAAGAGCCACAGTTGAGGTGCAAGCAATTAAGGTTTCATCTGGGTCAATCCTAGGTCAACTGTGCAATTGAAGAGTATCAAAGCCTACTTTTAGGTCATGCAGTTCATGAAATGATATGATAAGACATTTGTGGTGTTATGCCAAGATCAAATCATGAAGAGTCAAGAGTGTGGGAAGTTGCTAAATTAGGGTTTCAGTACAAAATTCCCTGTTTAGTTCCTAACTTCAAGACCACATAAGTCCATATACAAGTTTCAAATGGATCTTTGGCCAACATGAAACTTGTAGAGCATCTCAATACCTTTAATTTTAGTACTAGAAGTCCTCCATTGGATATATAGAACTCAAGTTATGGCCTAGACAAGTTACAAGTCCTCAGATGCTTGTGAAATTTGTCTGTGAAAATCATATGACTTCAAAGCTATTTTTAACCTAGAAGGATATTTCAACTGAAATTTTGGCCAACATTAAAGTTGTTCCTCATGATCTTAGCTTTCTAAATTGTACTAGAAGTCTTCCATAGGATTTGTAGAACTCAAGTTATGAGGTTTACAAGTCAGGGGTATTTTGGGAAAGTGAGATTATAGGTCATATTCAATCATAGGCCAAAATCCCCAACTTATACTTGTCAAATGCAATTTTGTTCAACATGAAAGTTGTTCAAAATGGGGTTTTTAGGCTATCCAAGAGGTCATGATGGATTGATGGGGCTCATAGCAAGACTTGGTTTGAATTGGTTTCAAAAAGGGAAATTTTCAAATGAATTAAGGAGGGAAAATGCCCATTTTGATTTATAGGACCAAAACATGTCAAGTAACCACATTTTTTGAATGGAAATTGAATTTTAGACACTTTGGCATTACCATAATTTTGAGTTTAGGTCAAGTTTTGTGAGTTGTCATTTGATTTCTTCATTTGCAAGTCACATATCCAAAATCCTTACCAATGCAATTCAAGCACTCCTTTTGGTCTTAACACACTCACAAGGGAATTTGCAAGTGAAAGGGAAGCTTCTAGAGCAATTTTCATGGCCAATTCGTGACTGTTGCATTGCACATGTGAAGAGAAAAACATAAAATTGGATTGGCTGGATTGGGCCTCAATTGAGCTTCTAAAGCCCATAAACATGTTCTATTTAAGTTCTTGAATCATTTCAGAATCATTTTGGTGCAAGTTTCGTGGCTGAAGCAGAGATAGCAACTTCATTTTCAAGAAAGCAAGTGCAAATCGGGTTTTGAGTTCTAGGTTGATTCAGAGAAAATTGAAGGTTGAAGTATCTTTATCTTGCATCCTTGAAAGATTCTGGAGAGTTTTGAAGCTTGATTCGTGTTCTATCTACCTCTGTTAGTGGATCTACATCAGGTTAGTAAATTTCAAATTTCCACATGAATTAGCATGATGTAGTTAGAATTGAACTTGTGGTTAGGATCTAGACAAGATATAGATCATTTTAGGATCAATTTGGAAGAAATTGGTGATGTTTGATCATGAGGTGCCATTTCTGTTTTGATTCGAGTAGATCTGATCTTAAGGCCATAACATGATTTGGATAGACTAGAATGAACTATGAAGCATGAGGAATATTTCTGTATCATTAGTTTTGCAAATTGTGCTGATCAAATTGGATGTGTTTTCTGAAAATTGCTTCGAATTCTAAAATCTATGGAGAGTTAGGACATATGGATAGGAGATTTGAAATCCTGGTGAAATTCTGAGTGAGATTGGTATAAGGATTGTTGTTTCTGGAAACCTGCAACTACCTGCTCACCGGAGAAGACGACCAGAGTCTGAGAAACGAAGAAGATGATCTCATAGCCATCAAATCTTGTGAAACCAATGACTTTGTACGCAGATCCAAGGGTTATGACTTGTTTTAATTTGGCTGACTTTGACCTCAAAATGCAGGTGTTTCATTAAATGAGGTGGCATGCCCTCAGCGAGAATCATAATAAATTCATTCTTGATCCAAAAATTATTTTAAAAATATCTCCATGATCTTGAGAGAATTTGTGATTTTCTAAAATCAATAAAATGCATTTTCATACATTTTTCAATTTAATTTGATTTTTCTTATTTTTGTTAATTCTTTTAATTTTGCATAATTGACCATTTGTTTTGTTGAATTTTGTTCTTCCAATTGGTGATGAGTTTCGCTTTGATTTTTTAGTATGTATTAGGGTAGACATGTATGTTCCCTTTAGATTTTTATTAGAATTTTAGAAAAAATTTAGGTTCTGTTTTAGGTGTTGAGATTAGAGCCTTCCCGAACTTGTGGATTACCTTGATACCTTTCAATCTAGAAATTATTTAGGTGACTTAGAAGTTGAATTAGGCTTTAATATTTTAACCCTAGGTGGTTCAAACATTCGTGTTCCCCTAGGAAGTTTATTATAATTTTACAACTTTTTTTTCTATTTTATTGGAATTTTGCAAGTTGCTTGTGCTTGTGGTGTTCTATCTTGTATGCCTTTGCTTGCTTGGTCTTGTTGGTGACTTTGGGGCTGGATTTGCTTGGATTCCTTTTTGGGAGGTCTTCTGGACTTTATGTAGTTGAGGTGGCTTGAAGATTGGAGCTTGGAGTTGAGGTTTCCTTTTCGTTTAGGAGTTATTTTAGGAGTTTAGGAAATTAGGGTTTTAGGAAGAGCCATTAGAGCTAGTTTTGATTTCTTCATCAAACATAGAATGCATTGTGTGCTTCTATTCCATCCAATGACATGAAGTCCTCCTAGGGAAACTCCATCTCTCCTTTGGAGGGATGAGTGGTATGCCCATAGTTGAGTAGAACTTTGAGGATGCCTTTCCATTTCAATGTTGATACTTGATGATTTTCTTTGGTTTTCATTAAGTTTTCAACATTACAACTTTGATCTTGATGATTAATCCTTTGCTTGGAGGGTGCTTGCTAGAGCTTGAAGATGAAGTTTGATGAAGCTTGAAGATAGAAGCTAGCTTGAAGATGAAGTCTTGCTGTCAACTTTGCTGTCTTTTCAACTTTGCTGTTTAGGGCTGCTGCTTTTGAGTATTGAAGTTGCTGTCTGCTGAAGACTGTTGCTGCTGCTTGAGTTGTGTCCTCTGTTTCTTTTCTTTTGTTGAATTGTCTGTTTGCTTATGTTGATTACCTCTAGGTTTGAGGTGGAGCTTGTCTCCTCTTGCCTGTTTTTCTCTCCCTTGCCTCTCTGGTACTGTTGCATAACATGCATTTTACTGTTTACTGCTTGTTTTCTTTTGCTGTTTTCCCCTAGGATCTCTGATTTCCTCTGTGCAAGAGGAAATTATGACAGACATTAGGTTTTGACCCATGCATGATAACTGTAGGTAGATTCCCCTTTCAACCATAGTTCTAGGGTCTCTCTCTTTTCTCATCTCAAAACAAATTCAAAAATACAGTAATAAGGTTAATTAAAGTCGTACGTTACGAGCCTTAAGCTATCTGGGAAAAGGTTGGTGGAGGGTCTCTCTCTAGTAATCTGGATGTTAGTGTGGTACCCTTTGGGTGACATACGAAGCATTCACTCCTGGGTCATAGTTTCTAGTGCGACGGAGATTGCGAACATCCTAAAAAAACAGTTCTTTCGTAAAAAACTCAAACAAACAATCAAACTCTGTTTTTTGTCCTCTTGGACCTTTAATCAGGAAAACCCTTTCTTAAGGAGATAAAAAACTGTCAGACAAACTTGTGTCTTCCGTAGCCCGAACTACGTTTGCTCTGATCTTTCATGCCGTATGAAAGTACGTAGGCACGAGATGCGATATCTCGGCGAGAAACCTTCCCCCCTTAACCCGTAGTTAGGCGAACTACGTTGACTCTGATTTCTCGTTCCAGACGGGAATACGTAGGAATAAAGTGCGATACTTTGCCGAGTCATTTTCTTTTCTTTTTTAACCCAGACCTTTAGAGTACATAGATAAACACACCCTTAGATAGAAAACAAGCGTGGATCCCGTCGAGTACGACGGACGTGAGGGGTGTTAATTGTTGCACCCCAAAATTTGACCAACAGTTCTTTGCCTAGCTTGTGGTTCATCTCATTCACATTAGCATTTTCACTTGCATTTCATTGACATGTGTGCAGGAGATCAAGAGGTATGATTACCAATCAAGAGCACCACAAGACTTTGAAGCTAGCCAAGAGGGCTATTCAAGTGTTCAAGGGTTGATATCTTTGTCAGAGAAGTTAAGAGATCCTCAGAGAGATTGGTTGAAACCAAGGTTGTGTGCCTTCTAACTTGAGAGTTGTGGGAGCTCCTCAGATGATTCTGAAGCTATAAGGATGGACTTGAAGCCTTAAGAGAGCTTATGAGATGTCTTGAAAGCCATCATGAAGCCTAGAGAGGTCATTGTGCAAGATTAAAGAGACCCAGCCATGAGTGGTGTAATTAGGGTTTCACTGAGTCAACCCTAGGTCAACTGATGATTTGGAGAGGGTTGAGACCCAATTCAAGGGCCATGTGATCATGGATTGATGCATTGAGATGCTATAAGGATGATTCCAAGGTCAACTCATCATGATTGAGGAGTTTGAGAAGTTTCAAGCTAGGGTTTCTAAGGCTTGAAAGTGTAAAATCCCCTAGTTTGACCCCTATCTTCAAGGCAGTTTAGCTCAAGATGTGATTGTCATCTCATCTTACCCCCAACATGAATGTTGTAGAGCATGATCTTAGCTTTAATTTTAATACTAGAAGTCCTTGATAGGATTTGTAGATCTCAAGTTATGGCTTTGACAATTTACAGGTCATCTGAGGTATGTGAATCTGGGGCCTTGAAAGTCACCCAACTTGCATCAAACTTTTGCCCAAGAAGGATGATTCCTATGAACTTTTGGTCAACATTAATGTTGTTCCTTATCTTCTTAGATTTCTAGATAGTACTAGAAGTCCTTGATAGGATTTGTAGAACTCAACTTATGGCTTTGACAAGTCAAGGGCATTTTGGTCATTTAGAGATTATAGGTCATTTCAAGCATAAGGCCATAACTCCTATTTCCAAGCTTCAAATGGAAAAATCTTCAACATCAAACTTGCTTAAAATGATGTTTTAAGGCTAGTAAGGAGGTCTTGAGATGTTGAAAAGGCTTGTAGCTCAAAATGGTAAAAATGACCTAAAATGGAGGCAAGAGTTAAATAAGTCAAAGTTGGAAATTGAAATTTCCAAGCTACACATCCAAACCATGGCATGTAATAGGTCATTTTGACTCTAGAAAGCATTTTAAAAACAATGGTTCAGCCACATTTTTTATTTGAGGTTTAGATCATGGACTTGCTTTGGAAAATGGTTGCTTGCATATTAAGGTACATATGCAAAACACAAGGAAGAGCAATGTACAAGAGAGCTAAGTATCCTAACATGTCATGTATCTCATCTAAGGAGATTTTCAAGTCAGAACAAGTTGCTGCAAGAGGTATAACATGAGATGGTACATGAGATGGATTGAAATCAAAAACTCATGGCATGAGAATCTCAAATTCTCATTGGATGATTCCAGAAAGTTCTGGATGGTTTAGAATCATCCTATATATTGATTAGAACTTTCTCAGATGCAAGGTTGGTGAGAGATTAGAGAGGAGAGTGAGATAGCCATTTCAATTTCTTCCATTGCAAGTTGAAACCAATTTCTACATTCCACACCATTTCCATTGATTCTTTCAATCCTAACATCTTCCATTGATCATACTGAATGTGTGCATACCAAATTGAGGGCAAGATCGTGTGAGATTGGAGAGATAGCATTTGGATTTTGGGAGCTGCAAGTCAAGATCGGATTTGGAGATTCAAGCTTCTTGGATCAAATCTTTTGCAAACAGAAGCTTTAACATCAATCAAGGAGTGTTTCTGAAGAGTTTGAGAGGTTGAACTGAAGATTTGACCTATCTGATATTCAAGATTTGACAGGTTTGCAACTTTTCTTCTACACCTTAATTTAAGCATAATTAGTTAGATTTGTTAGGTTAGAATGGTTAGAGATGGTTAGGAGATGGATTCTGGAAAGTTTGAGATCATTTGGTGAAGTTCAAGATAGTGACACCATTTCTGTTTACCACCATAACTTGCTGAATCTTGAGAGATAATCGTGGTATGATAGCAAGAATTGACCAGTGTAGCATGAGGAAGAGATTGATCACTTTAATTTCAAGAATGGTTATAGTTGAAGTTTGAGCATAGTTTTGATTCATTATCGGGTTTAGGGGTTGAGGATGATTCTTTGAATTCTAAGGTGATGATCATAATCAGCATGAGATTTAGAATGGATTAAGGTTTTGAACCATGGATTTTGGTTGAGAATTGAGGTGATACGATTGTGGTGAAGACTCACTATGAAGCTCTGTTTCCATGGCTTCTTCATTTCAAACCCTGGCTGAAGGAAGAAGACAACTCCATGACCGTTGGATGGAGAGTAGACCATTGACTGGGTATCAGATCCAAAGGCCGGGATTTAATTTTGCGTGTGAAGAGGGAAGTCTGAGGATGACCAAAACGCGGTGTTTCATTAATTGGGGTATTGGGCTTTATAGCTATGCACACCCCCTTCCATGGCCCGGTGGTGATTTGAACTGATTTTCCTTGCGTTTTGCACCACGTATTTTCCTTTTTCTTTATATTTTTGAATTGATTATCTGATAGAAATACGGGCCTAGCGCATTTGCTTTACGCACCCCCGTTTCAAGCCCATTCTCATATTGAACTGTATGGCATTGCTATCTGCACCAAACATTTCATATTTTAATTTCTTTTTCTCCATTTTTATTTAATCTTTGAAAAATCATATTAAATAGAAAATTAATGATTTTTGCATGAGGATTTTTCTCCTATTTCATGTTGATGTCTAGAAAATTATAAAATCAAAACATTTGCATTTCATGCATTTTTAATATTTTTTGTGTATTTTCTCTTTTAATAGCATTTTAATTCATTTTATGTTGATGCATAGTTTGTAGAATTTTGTTTAGATAGTTCCCTTCATATTTTTAGGCCATTCTTCTTAGGATAGTTAAATTAGGACTTTAGCTCCCCTCTGGATTTATTCCAAAATTTTTTGATTAATGTTTGATTAGTTTTGGTTAGATGACTTTAGGTTGTATAGAATTAGGTCAATCCTTAACATAGGTCCACAATAACACTAGAATTTTGGGTTTCTAGGTCAAGATAGATGTTGGGACATATAGGGTATTAAGGGTAAGTATATAGGATCCCCTAGAAATTATATTAGATTTTAATATAATAGTATACTATTTTTAATTGATTTTTGTAGTTGATTGTTGTTTGTGTTGCCCTTGTGGGCTTGTATTTTGTTTTGCCTTGCTTTGTGGATTTTTGCTTGGCTTGGTGGGCTTGGTCTTGCTTTGTGGAGCATGGAGGAGTATAGTGGAATACTTGAAGATTGAGGAAGAGCTTGAGAGCTTGGAGGCTTGTTTGTTTTGTTGTTGTTTTAGGGTTAGGAATTAAGCAGAGCTTAGACTTAGTTGATTCCTTTCTTAAACATGGATGGTATCTCTCACCTCCATTCCTCCCCATGATTCAAGGTCCTTCCATGGTATTCACATCCCTCCTTTGGAGGGATAAGTGATGGTACCTAGGAAGTAGAACTTTTGAGGGAACCATTCTTCTGATGTTGAACCCTTATAGGTCACCTTTGGTGGTCAATAAGCAGTTTAATATCCTAGCTTATCCAGTTAAGTGATTTCTTCTGGTTTGAGTATCTTGAGAGGTGCTGGGCTTGAGTGAGAAGATGAAGACTTCATTGAAGAGTATGGAAGAGGATGATTCCCAGAGCATTTCCATTTCAGCTGAAGCTTGAAGAGCAAGGAGAGCAAGTTGATACTTGAAGACTGAATGAAGAGCTGAGGCTCAAAGACTGAAGGATGAAGGTGACATTTCCAGACTACTCTATAGAGCTGAGGCTTGAAGAACAGAGGATGTGTTGATGCCGACTCTGATGCAGTGAGATCCTGAAGGAGTCAAGTTGATACTTGTGGTGAAGAGTGAAGCCTGAAGGTGGAACTGATTAAGGAAAGCTGAAGCTTGAAGAAGAAGAATAAGTGGGAACTTATGTTGAAGGGTTGAAACTTGGAGAAGCAAATTGATATTTGTCAAGAGTGATGGAGGTCTGAAGACTGAGTTGCTTTCGGAAGAGCTGAGGCTTGGAGTTGAGAGAGAGGGGAGTTGATCTGCTTTCTTGTCTGTTTCTTCTCTGTATTGCTGGTGTGACTTGTCTAATTTGCTTGATGCATTAGAATAAGTTCATATCTAGACTGATTTAAGCTAGGAGCATGATTGCACTAGAGGTTGAGTTGCTCCCTCTGCTTGTATTGTTACTGTGTGGCTTTGCTTGCGGGTATTCGGTAGAGCCCTGCTTCCTTGCCCATGTGGTTTATTTTGCTTGATAGCATGATGTTATTTCTGTATGATTGCAGTATCTTCTATTCTGCTTGATAGCATGTTATTTTCCTCAGTAGGATTACTGTTATTCATTCTGGCTTGAGGTTGAGATGAGCTTGTGGAGGCTGCTGCCCCACACATATTTCCTCCTTCACTTGCATTGCATGCATTTTACAGTCGTTACTGTTTACTGTTTAAGCTGATGCTTTATCTGTTTCTGTGTATCATTGACATGATCCCTTAGGACTCTCATTTCCTTTGATAAGGAAGTGATGATAGAACTTTAGGTTGAAACCTATGCATGATAACTTCTAGGAGTTCCCTGTTTCAAACCTTAACCATAGGATGAATCCTTGGCATGACAACAGTAGGACTTGATAGTCTCCTCGTAGTTGAGCCTGTTCTCTTCTCATCTCAAAACAGCTTAAGATACAGTAATCATGAATGATTTCTTTCATACGTTATGAGCCTTAAGCTATCTGAGAAAGGATTGTTGGAGAGCTTCTTTTCAACAGTATGGATGTTTAGTATGGTACGCTTTGGGTGACATGCGACGCATTCACTCTCAGGTCATAGTCTTTAGTGCGATTGAAATTGCAAACACAATAAAAAACACTTCTTTCGTAAAAGACAGAAAACAAACTTCAAACCTTTTTGCCCCATGGGCCCATAACTCAAAGGAAAGCTTTTCTGAAGAAAAGAGTGCCGCTAAACTTCAGCACCAACGCAAACAGGCATTGTCCCTAACTGCTGGAACTGCTGTTTAACCCTACTCGGTAAAACAGATGAATCTGAATCCCCATAATGCGTAGTATCCCGAACTACGTAAGCTCTGATCTCTCAAGCCTGTTGAGAGTACGTAGGCACAATACTGATGTATTGGCGAGCCACCTTCCCCGTAACCCGTCGTAGGTCGAACTACGTTGACTCTGATTTCTCATTTCTCTGATGGGAATACGTAGGCATAAAGTGCGACGCTTTGCCGAGTCATTTTCTTTTCTGTTTAAGCCAGCCTTGATAGGAAGATAGCTAAACCAACTCGTCCAGTAAACACAACAAGCATGGATCCCGTCGAGTACGACGGACGTGAGGGGTGCTAATACCTTCCCCTTGCGTAACCGACTCCGGAACCCAGACAACGGTTGCGACGACCTTTTCTTACCCTTTTTCGTTAGGTTTTTCCGATTGTTTCCTTTCCCGCTCCGAGGGATAAATAACGAAAGGTGGCGACTCTTCTGTTTTGCCGGCACCTTATTTTCGCGGAAGCGACAGCTGGCGACTCTGCTGGGGATCGAACCCAGAATCTCTGGTTCTCCGGTTCCCTATGCGAGTTAATCTTAGCGCTTGTATGATTACTTGTTGGGTTGTGTTTATTTATCGCATTTTATTTCCCGCATTTTATTTTCAGTATGATATGATTATCTGTGCTGTTGTGGGAGGGGCATTCTGATGAGTGAGAAGCCAGACCCAGGCTTGAGTGAACATAGCATTAGTCGTGGAAATTAGTGGGTGCGTGCTTGCTTGGCAGGCACTAGTGTCTCATGAAATCCACGCTCAGACGAGGTTCTCTCGGTTGGCTTCTCTTTCAACCCTTTGGGTTGAGACGGTTGTTGGTTTGGAGGATTGTCGACTCTGGGGACCGATCATTTGTGATTCAGCCGAGTGAGGCCGCTTTATGAGCTGGTGATGCCACACCTTCTGGGTATCGTATCGCCCCTCTTGAATGTCTGTGACGCTGATGAACGCATAGGATGCCAAACTTGAGTCAGTTTAGGTCCATACCTGTGAGCAGGGTTGGGTTTTTGCAGGAAACTTTGACCTTCAGACTACCTGGTTTTCTTGACAGCGAATCAGTTTTGTTGGTACCGGAGGTTCTTATCATCAGATATATGATTGTTCTTGATAGAACAGGTTTCTGATTAGGATCAGAGGTTCTCATCATGATTTTTCTTGACAGAACAGGTTTTTGATTGGGATCAGAGGATCTTATCATCAAATGAGTAGTTGTTCTTGATAGAGCAGGTTTTGATCAGAGGATCTTATCATCAGATGTGTATTTGTTCTTGACAGAGAAAGTTTATGACTGGGGTCTGAGGATCTCATTGTCAGATATTTGTTCTTGATAGAGCAGAGTTTTGGTCATCAGTTGTTTGTTCTTGACAGAGCAGATTTATGATTGGGGTCTGAAGATCTCATCAGCAGATGTATGTTTGTTCTTGACAGAGCAGAGTTTCTTGGTCCTGTATCAGAGGTCCTTATTATCAGACGTTTGTTCTTGACAGAGCAGAATTATGGTCCTGTGTATATGGCCCTATCAGATGGTTGTTCTTGACAGAGCAGATTTGTGGTCCGATACCCGGGTTTTCTTATTATCAGATATAGTGGTTGTTCTTGACAGAGCAGCGTCATGGTTTTGTTGATACAGAATCTCCACAGCACAGTTGCCTCGATCTCCTGCTGCATGATTGCATTTTACATTGCTTTGCATACTCATTTGCATTTCATTAACGTGTGTCTGTGTTGCAGGTACCGTTTTCCCCGATCCAGGATTTCTTGCCTCCTATTGTATTGTTATGGGTTCTCTGAGGAAGACCGTGGCTTACAAGTTCCCTGCCCCTGATGTGGTTCGGCTGACCGGTTTGATAGCTTTAGCAGATGATTCCGTGAGGGATGAGTTCATAAAATCTTACGGCAAATTGCTCAGTTTGGTTCGTAAACCTTCTGCGTTCGAGTTGAATGGGTTGCACGCTTTGCTGCAGTTCTACGACCCTCCGTTGAGATGTTTCACTTTCCAGGGTTTTGTTCTCGCACCCACGCTAGAGGAATATGCTGATTTGCTAGGTGTGCCTCTCAAGAGGCAAATGCCTTTTGTTCATATGGATGCTGAGCCTGATCTGGCTGGTTTAGCTCCTTCACTTCATTTGGATGCCTCCGAATTGGTATTGTCTAGTTGGAACAAGGTTCCTGGTTTCTCCTTGCAGTTTTTAGTGGGAAAGGCTCAGCAGTGCACCAAAGACGGATGTTAGGTCGCGTTCAACGCCATTCTCGCTTTGTGCATATATGGCATCATTCTGTTCCCCAACATGCCCGATTTTGTAGACTTCGACGCATTTCATATATTTGCTTCAGGGAATCCAGTCCCTACCTTGATAGGAGATGTCTACCATTCCGTCCACTACAAAAACGAGAACAGAAGGGGCAAGAATGTCTCGTGCTGTGTACCCTTGCTTTATAAATGGCTTGATAGTCATCTGCCCAAGAGTGGTCCTTTTGTTTCGTCTGCAGCCACAGCTGAGTGGTCCGAGCGTCTGATGAGTTTATCTGCAGAGGATATTGACTGGTTTGACAGAGATAGGTTGGGTACCGAGATTATCTTCAGCTGTAGCGGGTTTCCGAACGTGCCTTTGATAGGCAGGAAGGGCTGTATAAACTATAATCCGTCTTTGCTGGTCCGGCAGTTCGCGTATGCTTTGAGAGCTCCGCCGAGGGAGGAAGAGGTGCAGGAATCTCTGTACCTCACTGGTCTTCTAGAGGGGGATCTGTTATCCAAGCTTCAGCGCGCCTGGAATGGCATCAGTAAGAGGGGAAAGCCACTGCTGGGGAGAAGTAATAATCAAGCCTACCCTCTGTATGTGACTTGGATCAGAGCCAGAGCAGATGCTATAGGGATGCCGTTTCCTCATGCCAAGCCGGAAAGCCCTCCAATGATTGAAGAGCCTACTACTGTGCCCATTCAGCAGCATAATCAGGTGTTGGCTGAGAGAGATGAATTGAAGCGGGCAAATGAGGAACTGGAGAAGGAATTGGCTCAGCTCCGAAGCGAGAGGAACGAAGCCGTTCATTCCCTCAAGAGGCAGACAGAGTTGGTGAACCAGCTAGGTACAGACCTGACTAAGCAGATAGCCGAGTGTGAGCGCATGGGTAAAGACTTTAAAGCTGTCAATGACGTACTGGCTACGAAGAAGCATCACTTGGACGAAGCATATCGGAGGATATCCAAGTTCAACCAGCACTGGAAGGCTTCCCTGGCCACCAGGAAAGAGAGGGAGGATAAGCTGATGCTGCAGATCTCCAAGCTGGAAGCCCAGGTGAAGGATAGTGAGAAGAGGTTTTATGAAGAAACCGCTCGCAGATACACCGCCGAAGGCCAGCTCAACAGGGCTCTCGCTAACCTGAAGGAGCGCAAGCTGACGTTTGAGTCCAAGAAGCGGAAGTTAGAAGATTGTTTCGGCGAAGGAGCATGGGAAGATTCGGTCGAAGGTCTTCGGTACACCATTGTGCAGAGGGAATTACTCGTCGAGGGGTTGCTCACTCTGCCTGATCATCCAAAAATGAAGGAGTTGTTAGAAGAGTATCACGCTTGTGGCTGTACCTGACTATTTGTATTCCTTTTGTTTTGATCATTGTTGTATGCTGACCATCACCAGGCTTTTTGGCTGAGGTCACGCTATTGATTTATCTTGTACTCGCTGATGTTGTGTACTTCCTTGATGGGCTTTCTTTATATATGAGATTGTTATTTCCATGATTGGACTCGGACTTCTTCTTATTATCAGCACTGGCACTCAGGCACTAGGATCGGGGGAGATCACCCTAATGCACAGACACACATTTGCATTTGCATGAAGCATTTGCATAACGAGCATTTTGTTGTTTTTCCTAACCCTTTTGTGTTTGACAGGTTGTTTTAGGTTGTTTCAAGTGGTTCCAGGATTGATCAGAGACCTATTCACCGCTATCCGACTAGAGCTAATCGAACTAGAATCATGGAGCAAGTGCAAACTGATGTTCAGGAACTCCGCGAAAGAATGGATCGCTTCATGGAGCTCATGCAAGCGGTCGCCAATGGCCAGGATCAACTCAGAACCTTGGTTCAGCCTCTAATTTCAAGGGTTGATAGCAATGGCGTGCTCCATGGTGGGACTGTGCCTACTCCTCCACCAGTTGAAACTCCGCAGAATGGTGTCCCCGTGACCGGGGGAAACGGCAGTGCCAACAGCAATGTGATGGCCAACATCGGACTCAATACAACAAGCGTCGGTAATGGGAGTCTGTGAGCTAATGTCAATGTCGGGCTGGGCAACGACAATGCAGGTGTCGGGAATCTGTTTGGGCCTCAGCCATGGCTAGAGGATCGTCAGGACGATGTATTCTCTCAGAGAGGTGCTGAAGGGGAGCTGAATGCTGAAGCACGACTTAGATTCAAGGCACTTGAAGATAAGATGAGAGATATCGAGAATCAAAATACTTTGGGCGTTGATATGTCCAAGTTGGGACTAATTGCTGATTTCAAGGTGCCTCTTAAGTTCAAGGTACCTGACTTTGAAAAATATAAGGGCACCACTTTCCCTCGCGTCCACCTGAGATCGTACTACAGGAAAATGTCAGCTCATTCTGATGACGAGAAGTTGCTGATGCACTTCTTTCAAGACAGTCTTTCCGGGCCATCCCTCGAATGGTACATGAGTCTGGAGCCTACTAGTGTGCGCACGTGGAAGGATCTTGCTGAAGCATTTGTGCACCACTACCAATACAATAGCGACTTGGCCCCGAACCGAGTCCAGCTACAGAATCTGTCGCAGAGGAACAATGAAGGGTTTAAGGAATACGCCCAGCGGTGGCGTGAGTTGGCAGCCAGGGTTCAGCCGCCGATGGTTGAACGCGAGCTCGTGCAGATGTTCGTAGCCACCCTCCCAGGGGTTTACTATGAGAAGTTGGTCAGCGGTATGTCCGGAACCTTCTCAGATCTCATTATCACGGGTGAGCACGTCGAAAATGGGATCAAGATCGAGAAAATTCAAGGTGATTCATCCTCAGCTGGAGGCGGAAAGAAACCTTATAGTGGCAAAAGACGGGAAGGAGAAGCGAGCGCTGTGACCAACGGTCGAAGGAAGGGTAAAGGTCCTCACTAGCAGGTGGCCAACATAACTATCCCGACAGTTCAACAGCCGCAGCAACAGCAACAACAACCGAATCAACAGGGATATAAAAAGTATCAGAATCAGGCACCTTTGTCGAATCGTCACCTCGAGACACCGCCCATGTCGTACGCGCAACTCTTGTAGACTTTGCTTCAGCTACAGTTGATCCAGAAGAGAACGCTGGCTCCCTTGACAGGGGCACCCCCGCCAGGTTATGACGCGAATGCAACTTGTGAGTTTCACTCAGGGGCACCAGGCCACACAATAGAGAACTGCAAAGCCTTCAAGCACAAGGTGCAGGACATGGTGGATGCCAAGATCATCAACTTCTCCGATAATGTGCCAAATGTCACGAAGAATCCTATGCCGAATCATAGGGGAGGCGGAGTGAACGCCATTATCGAAGACGAGGGTTAGGACTTGTTGACTGACGTCAGAGATCTGAAGATGCCGCTTAGCTTCGTTAAAGCTAAGTTGCTAAAAAGAGGGTTCTTTCCAGGTTGTGGATAGCTATGTATGGACTGTGCCACACGTTCTGATGGATGTGAACAGTTGGTAGAAGGAATTCAAAGTCTGATGACTGAAGGGATTTTACAGTTTAGCAGGAGGGCCGAATGTGGATCAGGAGAGATAATGCTGAAGCAAGCTGATGAGGTCGCCACAATCACCATCCCTCGCCGGACGATAACGATTTCTGCGCCCAGGCCGCCCACAATTACCATCACCAAAGCTGGGCCAATACCCTTCGAAAGCACTAATGCCGTCCCATGGCACTATGAAGCTGAAGTCTACTGCAACGGACAGAAGTTGGAGCTAGAACCGTCTGGGTCAACTGTGGAGAACCTTGCGGGAATCAGTGGTATTACTCGCAGCGGAAGAGTGTTTGCACCACCAGAGGTCGTGGCGGATAAAGCAGTCAGAGCTGACGCGGCTGATAAAGGTAAAAGTAAAGTCGTTGAAGAGGTCCCTCGTGGGGTAGAAAAAGACTTACTTGTCAAAGACGTCGAGGAGTTTATACAGTTGATTAAAAAGAGTGACTACAAGATTGTAGATCATCTCCATCAGACGCCCTCGAAGATCTCCATCCTGAACTTGTTGCTGTGTTCTGAAGCACACCGCAACGCGCTGCTGAAGGTGTTGAATGCCGCATATGTAACGCAGGAAATATCGGTAAATCAGCTAGAAGAGGTCGTAGCCCACGTAAATGCTGGAAATGGGCTAGGTTTCACAGACCTGGAGCTGACACCAAAGGGGAGGAATCACAATAGCGCCCTGCACATCTCGATAGAGTGTAGGGGCACGATTATGTCGCACGTGTTGGTGGACACGGGTTCGTCACTTAATGTTCTTCCGAAGAAGGCATTAATGAAGTTGGATACTCGTGGAGTGATTTGCACACCCAGTGATTTGGTTGTGAAGGCGTTCGACGGAACTAAACGACATGTTTTTGGGGAGGTGACCCTGCCAATCCAAGTCGGGCCGGAAACGTTCGACGCGATCTTTTATATTATGGACATCATGCCTGCCCACAGCTGTCTCTTGGGCTGGCCGTGGATCCATGTTGCTGGTGCCGTGACCTCCATGTTGAACCAGAAACTCAAATATGCTGTCGGAGGTAGCATCGTAACCGTGTGTGGCGAGGAAGACATAATGGTGAGCCATTTGTCGTCCTTCAAGTATGTGGAGATGGATGGCGAAATCCATGAGACTCTATGCCAAGCGTTCGAAGCTGTTAAAGTGAAGGATGTAGCTCCTGTAGTCACTGAAAAGCCAGAGATGACTCTCTCCTCATTCAAGGAAGCTCGGGCCGTTGTCCAAGCCGGATCTACCCCAGGCTGGGGGAAAATTTTGGAGATACCTAACAAGCAAGACAAGTTTGGGTTGGGATATTCTCCTGGAGCTGAAGCTTCTTCTTCTTCTAGCAGTGCGTCTCGAAGTAAAGGGCCGATCCAGTTTACCAGTGGCGAAATGATTTTCGAAAGCATCAACGCGGTGTCTGAAGACAGCGGAGATAGCGACTGTGACCTCGACTCTTGGATCCAGCCAAGCATGCCAGGCGAGGGCCTTACCAACTGGTCCGTCAAGGATATCATCCAGATGACAAGCGAAGAGTAATGATTTACTTTTTCCAATCATTGTACAACCCTATGTCCTACCCGGGGCATAGTGGTTTTATTGTCAGGGCCTTGTTGGATTATGTACATGCATTTTATCAATAAATCAAAAGGCGTTTTTCTTCGTATTCAAATATTGTGATCTCTGTTATTCCTGTTTTATATTTGTTTTGAAAAACAATAAAATGGCAATGATGTTTGTGCTAACCTGCATATCCTTGTTTTAAGCTTAACCCTTGTTATTGCAGGATCCACATAATAGATGACATCGACTCTGGACCTTCTACGACTCACTTCGACTTCGATTGCCCGATCTATCAAGACGAAGAAGAGATTGAGGAAGATGAAGACCTTCCCGAAGAGTTGGCCCGCTTGTTGAAACAAGAAGAGAAAGTTATTCTGCCTCATGAAGAGGAGATCGAGATCGTGAATATGGGTTCTGAAGAACTTGTCAGGAACGTCAGGATAGGGGATGCATTGCAGAGTGATGTCAAGCAGAGATTGGTCGAGATGCTAAGAGAGTATAGTGACGTCTTTTCTTGGTCATACGAAGATATGCCCGAACTTGACACTGACATCGTGGTCCACCACTTGCCGCTGCGAGAAGATTGTCCTCCCGTTAAGCAGAAGCTTAGGAGGATGCGACCAGATATGGTCGTTAAGATCAAAGAAGAAGTGCAGAAACAACTTGATGCTGGCTTCTTAGCGGTCACAACTTACCCTCCGTGGGTCGCCAACATAGTGCCTGTATCGAAGAAGGACGGTAAGGTACGCATGTGCGTCGATTATCGGGATTTGAATAGGGCGAGCCCTAAAGATGATTTCCCGTTGCCTCATATTGATGTGTTGGTCGACAATACAGCCCAGTTCTCCGTGTTTTTGTTCATGGATGGCTTCTCCGGTTACAATCAGATCAAGATGGCGCCGGAGGACATGGAGAAAACGACGTTTATCACTCCCTGGGGAACATTTTGCTACAAGGTAATGCCTTTCGGTCTGAAGAACGCAGGGGCCACTTACCAATGAGCTATGGTAACTTTGTTTCATGACATGATTCATCATGAGATTGAAGTCTATGTTGATGACATGATTGCGAAGTCCCAAACGGAGGAAGGACATCTGGTCAATTTGCTGAAGCTTTTTGAGAGGCTTAGGAAGTTCAGGTTGAGGCTGAATCCTAACAAGTGTACTTTCGGAGTACGGTCCAGAAAGTTACTGGGGTTTATCGTGAGCGAAAGAGGCATCGAGGTTGATCCTGCGAAGATAAAAGCGATACAAGAAATGCCAGTGCCAAAAATAGAAAAAGAAGTTCGTGGTTTCCTGGGCCGAATAAACTACATTGCAAGGTTTATTTCTCAGCTCACGGCCACGTGTGAACCGATGTTCAAGCTGTTAAAGAAAGATCAGGCGATTACCTGGAATGAGGATTGCCAGAAGGCATTCGATAAGATAAAGCAGTATCTTCAGGAACCTCCAATCTTGATACCCCCAGTGGCTGGACGGCCACTAATCATGTACTTGACAGTTCTTGAGAATAGTATGGGGTGTGTTCTCGGTCAGCATGACGAGACGGGCAAAAAAAAGCATGCCATTTACTATTTGAGTAAAAAGTTCACTGACTGTGAATCTCGTTACTCGATGCTGGAGAAAACGTGTTGTGCACTAGCCTGGGCTGCCAAACGTTTACGACAATACATGCTCAACCACACCACCATGCTAATTTCGAAGATGGATCCGATCAAGTACGTCTTCGAGAAGCAAGCTCTTTCGGGCAGGATTGCTAGATGGCAAATGGTGTTGACGGAATATGATATTCAGTACGTTTCCCAAAAGGCCATTAAGGGAAGCGTATTGTCTGATTACCTTGCCGAGCAGCCGATCGAGGATTACCAGCCGATGAAATTTGAGTTCCCTAATGAGGATATCATGTTTCTCAAAGCGAAGGATTGCGATGAGTCGTTACCCGACGAGGGTCCAGATAGGAAATCCCAGTGGAAATTGATATTTGACGGGGTGGTTAATTCTTACGGAAGTGGCATTGGGGCGATCATCACGACTCCCCACGGATCTCACATCCCGTTCACTGCGAGAATGACGTTTCCGGTCACCAATAATGAAGCGGAGTACGAAGCATGCATCATGGGTCTAGAAGAGGCAATTGATTTGAGAATCAAGAATCTAGACGTATATGGTGATTCGACGCTTGTGATCAACCAGATTAAAGGGGAGTGGGAGACTCGTCAATCGAATTTGGTGTCGTACATGAACTACGCTAGAAGGCTGCTTCCGTTCTTTGATCGAGTGGAACTCCATCATGTGCCCAGGGCCGAAAATCAGATGGTTGATGCCTTAGCCACGTTGGCTTCGATGTATAAAGTCAATTTTTGGAATGAAGCTCCAAGAGTTGTCCTTTCTCGTCTTGATAGACCTGCATTTGTCTTTGCAATCGAGGAAGCCGCCGACGGCAAGCCATGGTTCCATGACATCCAGACTTTCCTTATGACTAAGGAGTATCCTGCGGGTGCGTCAACCCAGGATAAGAAGACTCTGAGGAGGTTGTCCAGAAATTTCTATCTCAATCCTGATGGAGTTTTATATAAAAGAAACCACGATCTCGTGCTACTCAAATGTGTAGATGAGAAAGAGGCGAGTTTGCTCATGGAAGAAGTCCATGAAGGCACATTTGGTACGCACGTCGGCGGGCATGCAATGACGAGAAAGATCCTGAGAGCGGGATACTACTGGCTGACGATGGAATCTGATTGCTTCAAATTCGCGAAGAGATGTCATAAATGCCAGATTTATGCTGATAAAGTTCATGTGCCGCTGTGCCCGTTAAATGTCATGTCCTCCCCGTGGTCGTTCTCCATGTGGAGCATTGACATGATAGGCAAGATCGAGCCTACTGCATCCAACGGTCATTGCTTCATTCTAGTAGCTATCGACTACTTCACCAAGTGGGTGGAGGCAGCCTTGTATGCTAATGTGACCAAGTAAGTGGTGGCTAAATTCATAAAGAGGGACATCATCTGTCGTTACGGAATTCCCGAGCGGATCATTACTGATAATGGTTCGAATCTGAATAACAAGATGATGAAGGAGCTGTGCCAGAGTTTCAAGATTGAACACCACAACTCATCTCCTTACCGGCCGAAGATGAATGGCGTCGTTGAAGTGGCCAATAAGAACATCAAGAGGATTGTTCAGAAGATGGTTGTGACCTACAAAGATTAGCACGAGATGCTGCCATTTGCATTGCACGGTTATCGTATGACGGTACGTACATCAACCGGGGCAACTCCTTTCTCCTTAGTGTACGGTATGGAAGCTGTCCTACCGTTAGAAGTGGAGATCCCTTCTTTGCGAGTTTTGGTTGACGTGAAACTCGACGAGGCAGAATGGATTACGAACCGACTGAACCAACTCAGCCTGATGGACGAGAAGAGGTTGGCATCGATTGCGCATGGTCGTTTATACCAAAGCCGAATGAAGAAAGCTTATGATAAGAAGGTGCGTCCTAGAAGCTTTCAGATGGGTGATCTCGTCCTGAAGAAGATTCTTCCTCCACACTCCGATCACCGGGGCAAGTGGACTCCCAATTACGAAGGTCCGTATGTCGTCAGCAAGGTCTTCTCGGGAGGAGCTTTGTTGTTATCCACGATGGATGGTGAAGATTTTGCATCCCCGGTGAACGCGGACGCAGTTAAAAAATACTTTGCTTGAAAGCGACCCGCTGGACAGTAAAATGAGAGTCCAGGCAAAAATGGGGCGTCCCGGCGAACCATAAAAAAGGAAAAGGTTTGGGCAAAAATTAGGGATATAAATTGAAAAATGTACACCCGCAAAGTCGAAAACCCGGATGGGCGACTTTGGCAAAAAAGGGTATCCCGGTGAACTGAAAACCCGCAAAGGGCGGTTCACGCAAAAGTTAGGGATTTGAAAAAGCAAATGACTGCGTTCTGCGTGTGGACTTTCATTGTTTAGTGGTTTGGAAGACCCGAGGGCCGTTTATCTGAATCAATCTTTTCTGAACCTGAAGCGTCGGAGAGGTATCGAAGTCGAGTGGGTCATAGAGGGATCAACTCATGGTGTTCGTCTACGCCTCGTTGCCGACATTTGTATATACTGATGTATATTTATGTTTATATTCACGCAGCTTCCTCATTCCAGGAGCTTGCATCTGTTGTAAAACATTTTTACCCATTCAGGGGTTCGTTATCAATAAAATGATACTATTCAGCAATTCTGTTTGTCTGTTTAGCATTTATCTGTTTTGTTTGCGAAAAAGAACGCTGATGTTTTTGATAAAATGCGCATACATAAACTTACTGGCCTAGGCCACTGATTGTTGAAACAATGAATTACTTGAACATTGTCACAAGATGATAACCTCGATAGGTCCCTTTGAGAAGGGTATCTTGTCTGTTTGTTTATGTTGTTACAGGTGTAGCCTATTCTAGACAGTGCGCCGCGCGCATCCCCAAGCAGGATGATTCCTCCTTCTCCAGCAAAGGTCAGCAGCCTCTCCCCGCAGAGTCTGAGCGCGAGATCGTGAGCATTGATATGTCTCTCCAGGCATAGAAGATTCTCTCCCTAATCAGATGCATCCTGAAGGAACGTCATCTCCTCAGCTGAGTCATTCACCGAAGTGTGCAGCAATTGGTAGTTCAAGACTGAAGTCTCCAGCGGAATCAAGGTTCCCCATAGAGTCGTACTCTCCCCAGCAAGCAGAATGATTTCTTCTTCCTCAGCCGAGTTCGTAGATCCCCAAGAGAGCCGAGTCCTTGGAAGCCGCTCAGGCCATGATTGGTTTTCCCTAGTGGAGTGTTGAATAGCTGATGCTGTGTTTTCCCGCTGGAGTCGTTGTCTCCAGGAAGGGTAGCCGTGAAGGCCGTGCAGTTTATTCCCGCGATTGACATCGCTTTTCCTCAGCAGGTCCAGAGTTACTTGATAGTTCTCCAGAATCCCCAGCGGAGATGCGTCATCCCCACCAGGTTTCTGAACAGCGAAGTTGAAACTTCCCCTGAAGGCTTGATGATTGAAGTTCGACCGTGTTAACGAAGCAGTTCTCTCAGCTGATGCGCAGTGCCTAATGGCAGAAGTTTGGATATCCCCAATTGGTTCATGATTGACCGAGAAGTCTATTCCCGACTTACTGATGAAGTCCGGCGGACGCCCGAGAAATTTCTTTGAATGCCCGATGGCATGATTAACTTGATTCTTGACCTGATGAGTCTCGAGGAATCCTGATGCCTGACGGCATGATCGATCGTGTATCGCTGGTCACCGTGTGACCAATTCCCCAGCTAGTTTCCGTGCAGCTAATATCTCAGTTTTCGAAGATTTGTTCCCATCAGAGTACCGTGTACTTGTGCAGTTGGCAAATTTTCGGGTTTGTTGGTATTCAACCGTCTTTTACATTGATTGGCTGAGAGCCGTTCGCTCCTCACCCAGTCAGGTCCAAGCCGCTTGAATAGGGGCAGCTGTTGCACCCCAAAATTTGACCAACAGTTCTTTGCCTAGCTTGTGGTTCATCTCATTCACATTAGCATTATCACTTGCATTTCATTGACATGTGTGCAGGAGATCAAGAGGTATGATTACCAATCAAGAGCACCACAAGACTTTGAAGCTAGCCAAGAGGGCTATTCAAGTGTTCAAGGGTTGATATCTTTGTCAGAGAAGTTAAGAGATCCTCAGAGAGATTGGTTGAAACCAAGGTTGTGTGCCTCCTAACTTGAGAGTTGTGGGAGCTCCTCAGATGATTCTGAAGCTATGAGGATGGACTTGAAGCCTTGAGAGAGCTTATGAGATGTCTTGAAAGCCATCATGAAGCCTAGAGAGGTCATTGTGCAAGATTAAAGAGACCCATCCATGAGTGGTGTAATTAGGGTTTGACTGAGTCAACCCTAGGTCAACTGATGATTTGGAGAGGGTTGAGACCCAATTCAAGGGCCATGTGATCATGGATTGATGCATTGAGATGCTATAAGGATGATTCCAAGGTCAACTCATCATGATTGCGGAGTTTGAGAAGTTTCAAGCTAGGGTTTCTAAGGCTTGACAGTGTAAAATCCCCTAGTTTGACCCCTATCTTCAAGGAAGTTTAGCTCAAGATGTGATTGTCATCTCATCTTACCCCCAACATTAATGTTCTAGAGCTTTCTCTTAGCTTTAATTTGAGTACTAGAAGTCCTTGATAGGATTTGTAGATCTCAAGTTATGGCTTTGACAAGTTATAGGTCATCTGAGGTATGTGAATCTGGGGCCTTGAAAGTCACCCAACTTGCATCAAACGTTTGCCCAAGAAGGATGATTCCTATGAAATTTTGGTCAACATTAATCTTGTTCCTTATCTTCTTAGCTTTCTAGAGAGTACTATAAGTCCTTGATAGGATTTGTAGAACTCAACTTATGGCTTTGACAAGTCAAGGGCATTTTGGTCATTTGGAGATTATAGGTCATTTCAAGCATAAGGCCATAACTCCTATTTCCATGCTTCAAATGGAAAAATATTCAACATTAAACTTGCTTAAAATGATGTTTTAAGGCTAGTAAGGAGATCTTGAGGTGTTGAAAAGGCTTGTAGCTCAAAATGGTAAAAATGACCTAAAATGGAGGCATAAGTTAAATAAGTCAAAGTTGGAAATTGAAATTTCCAAGCTACACATCCAAACCATGGCATGTAATAGGTCATTATGACTCTAGAAAGAATTTTAAAAACAATGGTTCAGCCACATTTTTGATTTGAGGTTTATATCACGGACTTGCTTTGGAAAATGGTTGCTTGCATATTAAGGTACATATGCAAAACACAAGGAAGAGCAATGTACAAGCTAGCTAAGTATCCTAACATGTCATGTATCTCATCGAAGGAGATTTTCAAGTCAGAACAAGCTACTGCAAGAGGTATAGCATGAGATGGTACATGAGATGGATTGAAATCAAAAACTCATGGCATGAGAATCTCAAATTCTCATTGGATGATTCCAGAAAGTTCTGGATGGTTTAGAATCATCCTATATATTGATTAGAACTTGCTCAGATGCAAGGTTGGTGAGAGATTAGAGAGGAGAGTGAGATAGCCATTTTAATTTCTTCCATTGCAAGTTGAAACCAATTTCTACATTCCACACCATTTCCATTGATTCTTTCAATCCTAACACCTTCCATTGATCATACTGAATGTGCGCATACCAAATTGAGGGCAAGATCGTGTGAGATTGGAGAGATAGCATTTGGATTTTGGGAGCTGCAAGTCAAGATCGGATTTAGAGATTCAAGCTTCTTGGATCAAATCTTTTGCAAACAGAAGCTTTAACATCAATCAAGGAGTGTTTCTGAAGAGTTTGAGAGGTTGAACTGAAGATTTGACCTATCTGATATTCAAGATTTGACAGGTTTGCAACTTTTCTTCTACACCTTAATTTAAGCATAATTAGTTAGATTTGTTAGGTTAGAATGGTTAGAGATGGTTAGGAGATGGATTCTAGAAAGTTTGAGATCATTTGGTGAAGTTCAAGATAGTGACACCATTTCTGTTTACCACCATAACTTGCTGAATCTTGAGAGATAATCGTGGTATGATAGCAAGAATTAACTAGTGTAGCATGAGGAAGAGATTGATCACTTTAATTTCAAGAATAGTTATAGTTGAAGTTTGAGCATAGTTTTGATTCATTATCGGGTTTAGGGATTGAGGATGATTCTTTGAATTCTAAGGTGATGATCATAATCAGCATGAGATTTAGAACGGATTAGGATTTTGAAACATGGATTTTGGTTGAGAATTGAGGTGATACGATTGTGGTGAAGACTCACTATGAAGCTCTGTTTCCATGGCTTCTTCATTTCAAACCCTGGCTGAAGGAAGAAGACAACTCCATGACCGTTGGATGGAGAGTAGACCATTGACTGGGTATCAGATCCAAAGGCCGGGATTTAATTTTGCGTGTGAAGAGGGAAGTCTGAGGATGACCAAAACGCGGTGTTTCATTAATTGGGGTATTGGGCTTTATAGCTATGCACACCCCCTTCCATGGCCCGGTGGTGATTTGAACTGATTTTCCTTGCTTTTTGCACCACGTATTTTCCTTTTTCTTTATATTTTTGAATTGATTATCTGATAGAAATACGGGCCTAGCGCATTTGCTTTACGCACCCCCGTTTCAAGCCCATTCTCATATTGAACTGTATGGCATTGCTATCTGCACCAAACATTTCATATTTTAATTTATTTTTCTCCATTTTTATTTAATCTTTGAAAAATCATATTAAATAGAAAATTAATGATTTTTGCATGGGGATTTTTTCTCCTATTTCATGTTGATGTCTAGAAAATTATAAAATCAAAACATTTGCATTTCATATATTTTTAATATTTTTTTGTGTATTTTCTCTTTTAATAGAATTTTAATTCATTTTATGTTGATGCATAGTTTGTAGAATTTTGTTTAGATAGTTCCCTTCATATTTTTAGGCCATTCTTTTTAGGATAGTTAGATTAGGACTTTAGCTCCCCTCTGGATTTAATCCATAATTTTGTGATTAATTTTTGATTAGTTTTGATTAGATGACTTTAGGTTGTATAGGATTAGGTTAATCCTTAACATAGGTCCACAATAACACTAGAATTTTGGGTTTCTAGGTCAAGATAGATGTTGGGACATATAGGGTATTAAGGGTAAGTATATAGGATCCCCTAGAAATTATATTAGATTTTAATATAATAGTATACTATTTTTAATTGATTTTTGTAGTTGATTGTTGTTTGTGTTGCCCTTGTGGGCTTGTATTTTGTTTTGCCTTGCTTTGTGGATTTTTTCTTGACTTGGTCGGCTTGGTCTTGCTTTGTGGAGCATGGAGGAGTATAATGGAAGACTTGAAGATTGAGGAAGAGCTTGAGAGCTTGGAGGCTTGTTTGTTTTGTTGTTGTTTTAGGGTTAGGAATTAAGCAGAGCTTAGACTTAGTTGATTCCTTTCTTAAACATGGATGGTATCTCTCACCTCCATTCCTCCCCATGATTCAAGGTCCTTCCATGGTATTCACCTCCCTCCTTTGGAGTGATAAGTGATGGTACCTAGGAAGTAGAACTTTTGAGGGAACCATTCTTCTGATGTTGAACCCTTATAGGTCACCTTTGGTGGTCAATAAGCAGTTTAATATCCTAGCTTATCCAGTTAAGTGATTTCTTCTGGTTTGAGTATCTTGAGAGGTGCTGGGCTTGAGTGAGAAGATGAAGACTTCATTGAAGAGTATGGAAGAGGATGATTCCCAGAGCATTGCCATTTCAGCTAAAGCTTGAAGAGCAAGGAGAGCAAGTTGATACTTGAAGACTGAATGAAGAGCTGAGGCTCAAAGACTGAAGGATGAAGGTGACATTTCTAGACTACTCTGTAGAGCTAAGGCTTGAAGAACAGAGGATGAGTTGATGCCTACTCTGATGCCGTGAGATCCTGAAGGAGTCAAGTTGATACTTGTGGTGAAGAGTGAAGCCTGAAGGTGGAACTGATTAAGGAAAGCTGAAGCTTAAAGAAGAAGAATAAGTGGGAACTTATGTTGAAGGGTTGAAACCTGGAGAAGCAAATTGATATTTGTCAAGAGTGATGGAGGTCTGAGGACTGAGTTGCTTTCAGAAGAGCTGAGGCTTGGAGTTGAGAGAGAGGGGAGTTGATCTGCTTTCTTGTCTGTTTCTTCTCTGTATTGCTGATGTGACTTGTCTGATTTGCTTGATGCATTAGAATAAGTTCATATCTAGACTGATTTAAGCTAGGAGCATGATTGCACTAGAGGTTGAGTTGCTCCCTCTGCTTGTATTGTTACTGTGTGGCTTTGCTTGCGGGTATTCGGTAGAGCCCTGCTCCCTTGCCCATGTGGTTTATTTTGCTTGATAGCATGATGTTATTTTTGTATGATTGCAGTATCTTCTATTCTGCTTGATAGCATGTTATTTTCCTCAGTAGGATTACTGTTATTCATTCTGGCTTGAGGTTGAGATGAGCTTGTGGAGGCTGCTGCCCCACACACATTTCCTCCCTCACTTGCATTGCATGCATTTTACAGTCGTTACTGTTTACTGTTTAAGCTGATGCTTTATCTGTTTCTGTGTATCATTGACATGATCCCTTAGGACTCTCATTTCCTTTGATAAGGAAGTGATGATAGAACTTTAGGTTGAAACCTATGCATGATAACTTCTAGGAGTTCCCTGTTTCAAACCTTAACCATAGGATGAATCCTTGGCATGACAACAGTAGGACTTGATAGTCTCCTCGTAGTTGAGCCTGTTCTCTTCTCATCTCAAAACAGCTTAAGATACAGTAATCATGAATGTTTTCTTTCGTACGTTATGAGCCTTAAGCTATCTGAGAAAGGATTGTTGGAGAGCTTCTTTTCAACAGTCTGGATGTTTAGTATGGTACCCTTTGGGTGACATGCGACGCATTCACTCTCAAGTCATAGTCTTTAGTGCGATTGAAATTGCAAACACAATAAAAAACACTTCTTTCGTAAAAGACAGAAAACAAACTTCAAACCTTTTTGCCCCGTGGGCCCATAACTCAAAGGAAAGCTTTTCTGAAGAAGATATTACCGTTAAACTTCAGCGCCAACGCAAACAGGCTTTGTCCCTAACTGCTGGAACTGCTGTTTAACCCTACTCGGTAAAATAGATGAATCTGAATCCCCATAATGTGTAGTATCCCGAACTACGTAAGCTCTGATCTCTCAAGCCTGTTGAGAGTACGTAGGCACAATACAGATGTATTGGCGAGCCACCTTCCCCGTAACCCGTCGTAGGTCGAACTACGTTGATTCTGATTTCTCATTTCTCTGATGGGAATACGTAGGCATAAAGTGCGACGCTTTGCCGAGTCATTTTCTTTTCTGTTTAAGCCAGCCTTGATAGGCAGATAGCTAAACCAACTCGTCCAGTAAACACAACAAGCGTGGATCCCGTCGAGTACGACGGACGTGAGGGGTGCTAATACCTTCCCCTTGTGTAACCGACTCCCGAACCCAGACAACGGTTGCGACGACCTTGTCTTACCCTTTTTCGTTAGGTTTTTCCGATCGTTTCCTTTCCCGCTCCGAGGGGTAAATAACGAAAGGTGGTGACTCTTCTGTTTTGCCGGCACCTTATTTTCGCGGAAGCGACACTAATACCTTCCCCTTGCGTAACCGACTCCCGAATCCAGGATTTGGTTGCGATGACCATTCCTTTCCCTCTTTGCGTTAGGTTTACTCTGAGTGTTTCCTTTCCCTCTTGTGGGATAAATAACGCACGGTGGCGATTCTTCTGTCATAGCCGGCGCCGATTTTTGCAGTAGCGACAGCTGGTGACTCTGCTGGGGACGCTCAGTGGTTCCCTATGCGAGTCAATCCTAGCGCTAGTTTTCCCGTCTGGGGTTTTGTATGTATTTACCTTTCTGTCTTTACTTTCAGTACTGTATATTATTGTTATTGTGATGTGGGTAGAGGGTTAGTTTGAGAGATAAGCCGGACCTGGGCTTGAGTGCACATAGACTTAGAAGTAGAGAGTAGTGGTTAGCTTGCTTGCTTTGCTCGCACCAGCTAGCTACGAAATTTACACTCAGACGAGATTCTCTTTGATGGCATCTTGCCTGGCCCTTTGGGCTCGACAGGTTGTTGGATTTGAGGGTTGTCGACTCTGGGAACTTATCATTTGGGATTCGGCTAAGTGAGGCCTCTTCAAGGGATGATGATGCCACACCTTCTGGGTATCGTATCATCGCACTTGAAAGTTTGTGACGCTGATGACCGCATAGGATGCCGTACCTCGTCTGCGAGTTAAGTACATACCTGTGAGGGGGTAGGTGGGTCTTTTTGCAGGAAAACTCTGGCCTCAGAACACCTGGTTTGTCTCTGTCAGTGAAAATTGGTTATGAGAGTTCTTTGTGGTTGGTTTGGGTTGAGGAGAAGATTTGATTGGTTCTCAAGTGGCAGTACAACACAGCACAGTTCTTCATCATTGCACTTGATCCCCTGTTTGCATATGCATCTGCATTTTCATGTTTGCATTTCATTAACGTGTATTTATTTTGCAGGTGTGTTTTTCCCCTCAGATTCTAGTGTTCTTCTTGCCAGACATGGAGTCCATGAAGAGAACAGTTGCTTATAGGTTGCCTTCTCTAGATATTAGTTCCTTATTGCAGTTGGTTGCTCTAGCAGATCAGAGAGTGAGGGCTGAGTTTAGAGAGTCTTATGGGAAACTGCTCAGTTTGTTGTACAAACCTTCTGTGTTTGAGATGACTGGATTGTATACCTTGATGCAGTTTTACGAACCTCAGTTGAGATGCTTCCTATTCCCTGATTTTATTCTGGCTCCTACTTTGGAGGAGTATTCTGATATGCTAAGAGTTCCTGTGTTAGATCAGATGCCTTTTACTCACGAGGATATTGAGCCTGAGTTGGCTAAGCTCGCTGAGATTGTCAGTATAGATGCTTCTGAGTTCCCCAGAGGTTTGGTTAAGCTGAATGGAGCTTATGGTTTTCATCTTTCTTGCTTGGTTGAGAAGGCTACGCAGTGTACGAAGGATGGATGTTGGATTGTCTTCAGTGCTATTCTGGCTGTTTGCATTTATGGGATTGTATTGTTCCCGAACCTGCCTGATTTTGTTGATTCAGATGCTTTCTTTATTATTGCCTCGAAGAATCCGGTGCCTACTCTTTGGGTGACGTTTATCATTTTATTCATTATAAGAATGAGAAGCGTCGGGGAAAGAATGTTTCTTGTTGTGTACCTCTTCTATCTAGGTGGATTCAGGGACATCTTCCTAAGACGGGACCTTTCGTTGATACTGTCGGTACTTTAGATTGGTCTTCCAGATTGATGGGATTGTGTGCTGAGAACATTGTTTGGTTTGACCGGAACCTGCTCGGAGTGAATATTATATATAGTTGCAGTGGCTTTCCGAACGTTCCTTTGATTGGACGGAAAGGTTGTATTAACTATAACCCTTCTCTTCTTGTGAGACAATTTGACTATGCTTTGAGAGACTCTCCAGTTGAAGACGAGATACAGGAATCTCTGTATCTCACAGGTTTATTAGATGGAGATGTTTTGGTCAGATTGAGGCGTGCTTGGGGTAATATTCACAGAAGAGGAAAGGCATTGCTTGGTAAGAGTGACAGTCGAGCTTATAATCCTTATCGTCTCTGGATCCATGAGAAAGTTAGGACTTCTTTGATGCCATATCCTGCTGTAGAGCCTTTGTATCTTCCGGTGATTAAGGAACCTACTTCAGTAGAGATTGAGAAGTATAACAAGCTGCTGGCTGAGAAGGAAGAGTTGCAACGAGCGAATGAAGAGCTAGAGAAAGAGATTTTCCAGCTTCGGCATGAGAAGAATGAGGCAACCTTCACTTTGAAGCAAACTGAGATGATTAATAGGTTGGGTTCAGACTTGACTGAAGAGACCAGCAAGAGAGAGAAAGTAGGAGTAGCCTTGAATGGTGTTAGTAGTGTACTTGCTACTAAGAAAGAACTTCTGAACAAGGCTTATTCTCGACTTTCCAAGTGGGAATCTTTGTGGAATTCCACGCTTAGTAACCGAAAGGAGCGTGAAGATGAGTTGAAGCTTCAGATTTCCCAATTAGAGGAGCAGTTCCGTGCTAAGGATGCGAAGATTGCTGAAGAGGCATCTCTTAGACGTGACGCTGAGTCTAGAGTGAGCAACATGGTTCAAGAGACTAGGGGTGGTGAATTGAAGGCTGGCTCTAAGAGATGCAGGGTTGATGAGTGTTCTGACAAGGGAGCCTGTGAAGAGGACGCCAAAAAGCTGAGATCCACTATTGGGCGGCATGCATTACTGATACAGGAGCTAATCTCCAGACTTGGTCATTCGGAGATGTTGAGGATATTGGAAGATGTCAGAGCGCGTCATTTAGCCAGATTTATCTTTGCTTTGCTTTTGTTATCTGTATTTGTATTTTGACCATCGCCAGGCTTGTTGGCCGAGGTCTGTTCAATTGTATTCAGTTGTACCTTTGTACTCTGCCTCTTGGCATTTGTTTATGTATGAGGTTTTTGATTCTGCGTTTGCCTGCTTGGGACTCCATTGTCGTTATGGCTTCTTCTCTGGAACTAGAATCGGGGGGGAAATTAACCTATTGCATATTTACACGTGTGCATTTGCATATTCATATTGCATGGCAGGTACATTTTTAAGCTCCAATCTTATCTCCTGCGTCTTACAGGTTGTTTCAAGATTGACGAACAGAGAACTCACTGGTATGCTACAAAAAGCAATAGTAAGAAGATCATGGATCAAGTACAGTCTGAGATGCAGGAGATCCGGGATAGGTTGGCCCAATTCATGCAGACTATGGAAGCTGTGGCTAAAGGCCAGGAACATCTTCAAACTCTGGTGCAACAGCTGCTGGCGCGAGCGGCTGGAAATACTGAATACAACTCTGCTCATGTTGAGGCCCCTCGCAGGGAGGAAGTGATACCAAATGCTGGTGAGACTGGTACTGGCAACGGCAACGCCGGTAACAGAAATGCTGATAATGTTAATGGGAACATGGAGACCAACAGGAATGTTGGTATCAATACTGGTTTTGGTGACAACAATCAGGGTCTTGGCTTTGGAAATCGGGATGGCAATGATGGTTTCAATAATCAGGGCCTTGGCAACAGAGGGTTTGGTGATAATAATCAAGGTTATGGTAATAATGGCTACGGCAATGCTGGGTTTGGCAATGTGAATAAAAATGGTGCTGGGATGGGTCCTTTCAATACTGGTTTTGGGATAGTAGCTGCTAATCAAGAGCTTGGCAATTTGAGGTATGATCCCAGGTTCTTCCAAAGTGGTCATGGTCAAGGTCGTAATGCTGCTTATGACAGATATGGTAACGAGGGGCCGTACTGGAATAGAGATCGTCAGGAAGATGCCTTTTCTGGGCAAGGCATGGGTTTTGAGGGTCCCACTGATAGTGATCGGAGGATTTAAATGCTGGAGGAACAGATGAGAGGTATAGCCAATCAAAATTCTGCAGGGTTGGACATGGCTACCATGGGGCTAGTTCCTGGGCTGAGAGTGCCATTGAAGTTCAAAGCTCCCACTTTCGATAAATATAAAGGGGATACATGCCCACGGGTTCATGTGCGTTCATACTACCGGAGGATGTCTGCTTACTCTGATGATGAGAAGATGCTTATGCATTTTTTCCAAGATAGTTTGTCAGGACCATCGCTTGAATGATACATGGGACTAGAGCCTGCACAAGTCGGAAGTTGGAAAAAATTGGCTGATGCTTTCGTCAAACACTACCAATACAATAGTGACCTTGCACCAAATAGGGTTCAGCTTCAAAGTCTTTCACAGAAGAACGGGGAAAGTTTTAAGGAGTATGCTCAGCGCTAGCGGGATCTGGCGGCAAGAGTCCACCCCCATATGGTTGAAAGGGAATTGATTGATATTTTTGTTGGAACATTCTCTGGGATGTATTATGATAAATTGCTCAATTGCTCGATGGATAGTTTCTCTGACATGATACTCATGGGGGAACGAATTGAAAATGGCATCAAAATTGGTAAGATTGAAGCCAGTGAATAGACCTCAGCTGGAGGTGCAAAAAAGGTCTTTGGTGGTAAAAGGCAAGGAGACGCTAGCGCAGTGTATGGTGGTAGAGGACGAGGTAGAGGTAGGAATCAGTGTCTTCAACAACAGGTTGCTAGTGTGACGATCCCTATACCTCAACAACGACAATAACCACAACAACAACAACAACAACAACAACAAAGGTATAATCCTGCTCAGAGAAGGATCCAGAATGGGAAGCCGAAGAGGGTATTTGATACACCTCCGTCGACGTATGCAGAGCTGCTTCAGACACTGTTAAGTTTGAATCTGGTTGAGAAGAGAACGTTGGACCCACCCACAGGAGCGCTTCCTTACAGTTATGATACTAGTAAGCAGTGTGAATTTCATTTTGGGGCACCTGGACATGATATCGAGAGTTGCCATGCTTTTAAACACAAAGTCCAAGATTTGATTGACAGTAAAGTCATCAACTTCAGTAATGATGGCCCCAACATTGTACAGAAACCAATGCCGAATCATGGAGCGAATGCTGTTTTGACAGAGGAGGATTTGGATTTGGTTATGGACTTAAATGATCTGAAGACACCTTTGAGCTATGTTAAAAGCAGATTGTTGAAAGGAGGGGTCTTCCCCGGATGTGATGAGTACTGTTTGGATTTTTGGACCCGACCAGAGGGCTGTGTGGATTTGAAGAGAGGTATTCAGGCCATGATTGATGAGGGAACTTTGCAGTTCGACCGCACTGCTGTTGAGAAACCTGATGAGGTAACATGTGAAAAGCAAGGTGAGGTCGCAACGATTACAATTCCACGAAAGACTATTACGATATCAGCGCCCACCAAGCGGCCAATTATCACGATAACAAAAGCAGGACCCGTTCCTTATGAGAGTACGAAAGCCATTCCATGGAATTATGGGTTGGAAGCTTTTTGCAACGGGGAGAAGATTAATGTGGATAGCCAGCCAGCAGGGGCAGTGGGCAATATTGTTGAAGCAGGAGGTATGACCCGAAGTGGTAGAATCTTCACTTCACCCGAAATCGAGGCTGAAAGAATTGCTATAGGCAAAGCCAAAGTGAATGAAGGAGGACCTTCCCAGTCAAAAGAGAAAGAAACATCGGTCAAGGATGTAGAAGAGTTTATGAGGTTGATTCGCAAAAGTGACTATAAGATTATGGAGCACTTGCAGCAGATGCCCTCCAAAATTTCAATACTATCTTTGTTGCTTTGTTCTGAGGCCCATCGAAATGCCTTGTTGAAAATCTTGGGCACGTCTTTTGTACCTCAGGAAGTAATTGTTAATCAGCTTGAGGGGGTACTGGCGCATGTGAATGCTGGCCACAACCTGGGATTTACTGACTTTGATTTGACGCCTAGAGGTCGGGACCATAATATGGCCTTGCACATTTCAGTGGAGTGCCGAGGCACTGTTATGTCGCATGTTCTTGTAGACACTGGATCATCCTTGAATGTGTTGCCAAAGAAGGCTATGATGAAGCTAGATGTCCGAGGAATCATATGCACGCCAAGTGATTTAGTCATGAGGGATTTTGATGGGACCAGGAGGTCGGTGTTTGGATCCATAATGTTGCCGCTCCAAGTCGGGCCGGAAGTGTTTGACACTGTGTTCTATATCATGGATATACATCCCGCTTACAGCTGTTTACTTGGGCGACCATGGATACATTGTGCAGGGGTTGTGACATCCACGCTGCATCAGAAACTTAAATACATGGTTGGGGACAGTGTTGTTACTATTTACGGAGAGGAGGACATTCTGGTTAGTCACCTTTCATCATTCAAGTTCGTCGAAGTGGATGGGGAGATCCATGAGACGCCATGCCAAGCCTTTGAGGGGTTGCAGATCAAGGACAAGTCTCATGTTCCCAGCAAAGGGCCAGAGGTGGCCATGTCTTCGTACAAAGATGCTCAGGCAGTGGTTCAGGCTGGAGCAACCAAAGGATGGGGCAAAGTCTTGGAAATTCCTGTCAAGATGGACAAGTTCGGGTTGGGGTATCGCCCGACATCGTCACCTTCCGCATCAGGCATGCCAAAATTCAAAGGACCAGTGGTGATCACTCCAGGTGGGGTCTGTTATGAAACGATTAATGCTGTTTTCGATGCTGAAGACGGAGATAGTGACTGCGATATGGACTCGTGGATCAAGCTCGGCGTGCCAGGACATAATCTGTGCAACTGGTCTATCCAGGAACTTATCCCAGTGACTACAAAACAGTAATGATTTGTTTTCTCAATTATTGTATAATCCTGTGTCCTACCCGGGGCATAATGATTTTGTTTGTAGGGCTACCTGCTTATGTGTGTACTTTGTTTAATCATTAATAAAGGCGTTTTTCTCATGCAAACTTTGTGATCCTTGTTTTTCCTGTTTGTGTTTAACAATAAAATGGCAACGTGGTTATGTTCTTTGTTTGCATTATTTGAAACATTTAACCATTCTCATTGCAGGATTCATATTTCAGACGACACCGATCACGAACTTCCTATGACTCGCTTCGACTTCGAGCACCCGATATTTCAAGCAGAAGAAGATATTGTTGAGGATGGTGACTTATCAGAAGAGCTGACTCGACTAATGAAACAAGAAGAGAGAATCTTTCTGCCTCATCAGGAGGAAATTGAAATTATCAACGTAGGGTCCGAAGAGGTTGTCAGGAACATCCGGATAGGGGCTGCACTGCAGAGTGATATCAAGCAAAGGCTTATTGAGATGCTGCGGGAGTACAGTGATATCTTTGCTTGGTCTTACAAAGACATGCCTGGGTTGAATACTGATATAGTGGTTCACCGTCTGCCATTGCGCGAGGAATGTCCGCCGGTTAAGTAAAAACTCAGAAGAACTCGAGCAGATATGGCTGTGAAAATTAAGGAGGAAGTTCAGAAACAATGGGATGCTGGTTTCCTAGCTGTCACAACTTATCCCTCACGGGTCGCTAATATAGTACCTGCCTGTACCAAAGAAAGATGGTAACATGCGGATGTGCGTGGACTATCGAGATTTGAATAAGGCGAGCCCAAAGGACGACTTTCCGCTTCCTCATATTGATGTGCTGGTCGACAACACCGCTCAATTCTCCGTGTTTTCCTTCATGGACGGCTTTTCGGGCTATAATCAGATAAAGATGGCGCCGGAGGATATGGAGAAAACAACTTTTATTACCCCGTGGGGAACGTTCTGCTACAAAGTGATGCCCTTTGGTTTGAAGAACGCTGGGGCAACATATCAGCGAGCTATGACAACACTCTTTCATGACATGATGCATAAAGAGATCGAAGTCTATGTTGATGATATGATTGCCAAATCCCAGACGGAGGAAGAGCATCTGGTCAATCTTCTGAAATTGTTCAAGAGGCTTAGGAAATTCAAGCTGCGGTTGAATCCTAACAAGTGCACCTTCGGGGTGAGATCTGGTAAGCTATTGGGGTTTATTGTGAGCGAAAAAGGAATTGAGGTTGATCCTGCTAAGATAAAAGCAATACAAGAAATGCCAACACCGAAAATAGAAAAAGAAGTTCGTGGCTTTTTAGGGAGATTGAACTACATTGCCCGGTTCATATCTCATCTAACGGCCACGTGCGAGCCATTATTCAAGTTGTTGAAAAAGGATCAGGTTGTGACCTGGAATGAAGATTGTCAAAGGGAGTTTGAAAAAATAAAAGAATATTTGCAGGAACCTCCAATATTGATACCCGCAGTAGCCGGGAGACCATTGATTATGTATTTGACGGTTTTTGAGAAAAGTATGGGTTGTGTTCTCGGTCAGCATGACGAGACTGGACGTAAAGAGCATGCGATTTACTACTTGAGTAAAAAGTTCATAGACTGTGAGTCCCGTTACTCAATGCTCGAAAAAACGTGTTGTGCGCTAGCCTGGGCTGCCAAACGTTTGAGGCAATACATGCTAAACCATACAACCATGCTAATTTCAAAGATGGATCCGATCAAATACGTGTTTGAAAAGTAAGCACTTTCCGGAAGGATTGCCCGATGGCAGATGGTATTGACAGAATACGATATACAGTACGTTTCTCAAAAGGCTATTAGAGGTAGTGTTCTGTCAGAATACCTAGCTGAGCAGCCAATTGATGATTACCAGTCGATGAGTTTTGATTTTTCATGACGAGGATATCATGTACTTAAAAATGAAGGACTGTGAGGAGCCGTTGCCGGATGAAGGTCCAGAGTTAGGTTCCAAATGGCAATTGATATTTGACGGTGCCGTCAATTCATATGGAAGTGGAATAGGAGCAATCATTAATACTCCCCATGGGTCGCACATCCCATTCACTGCTAGATTGACCTTTCCGGTTACCAACAATGAGGCCGAATATGAAGCGTGCATTATGGGGCTCGAAGAAGCTATTGACCTGAGAATTAAGAATCTTGATGTGTACGGAGACTCCGCTCTAGTTGTGAACCAGATCAAGGGAGAGTGGGAGACTCGTCAGCCCAATCTGATACCTTATATGAATTATGCAAGAAGGTTTTTACCTTTCTTTGACAAGGTGGAACTGCACCATGTACCACGAGCAGAAAATCAGATGGCAGGCGCTCTCGTGACTTTGTCTTCAATGTATAAGGTTAACTTCTGGAATGAGGCTCCCAGGATAGTTATTTCTCGCCTTGATAGGCCCGCTTTCATATTCGCCATTGATGAAGCTTCTGATGGTAAACCGTGGTATTATGATATCCAGAATTTCCTGAAGAACCAAGAGTATCCGGCTGAGGCATCCAGTCGTGATCAGAAGACTCTTAGGAGATTGGCTGGCAATTTCTATCTGAATCCGGATGGGGTTTTGTACAAAAGAAACCACGACTTGATGTTGTTGCGGTGTGTGGACGAGAAAGAGGCTAAGTTGCTCATGGAAGAAATCCACGAGGGTACATTTGGCACGCATGCCGGCGGACATGCAATGACGAGAAAGCTATTAAGAGCAGGGTACTACTGGCTAACAATAGAAACAAATTGTTTCAAGTTTGCAAAGAAGTGTCATAAATGCCAGATTTATGCGGACAAGATTCATGTGCCTCTGAGCCCTCTGAACGTTATGTCGTCGCCTTGGCCTTTTTCCATGTGGGGAATTGATGTGATTGGGAAAATTGAGCCCACGACATCCAACAGACATTGTTTTATCTTGGTAGCTATTGATTACTTCACCAAATGGGTTGAAGCGGCATCATATGCTAATGTTACCAAGCAGGTGGTAGCCAGATTTATCAAGAAAGATATTATCTGCAGATATGGAATCCCGGAGCGGATTATCACTAACAACGGTTCGAATTTGAATAATAAGATGATGAAGGAATTGTGCTAGAATTTCAAAATTGAACATCACAACTCTTTTCCTTATCGGCCCAAGATGAATGGCGCTGTTGAAGCGGCCAATAAAAACATAAAGAAGATCGTTCAGAAGATGGTTGTGACCTACAAGGACTGGCATGAGATGTTGCCTTTTGCTTTGCACGGTTATCGTACGACGGTACGCACATCAACCGGGGCAACTCCTTTTTCACTGGTATATGGTATGGAGGCTTTCCTACCATTGCAGGTTGAGATTCCTTCTCTGAGGGTTTTGCGTGATGTCCAACTTGATGAGGCAGAATGGGTGAAAGATAGATTGAATCAGCTCAGTTTAATGGACGAGAAGAGACTGGCTTCTCTAGCATACGGTCGGCTGTATCAGAGCCAGATGAAGAAAGCTTATGATAAGAAGGTGTGTCCTCAAAGCATTCTGACGGGCGATCTTGTGCTGAAAAAGATTCTCCCACCACAATTGGATCATAGGGGCAAATGGACTCCCAACTATGAAGTTCCATATGTCATGAGAAAGGTTTTCTATGGAGGAGCCTTATTGTTGTCCACCATGGATGGTGAGGATTTCACATCCCCTGTGAACTCAGACGCAGTTAAAATATACTTTATTTAAAGAGACCCGCTGGACAAAAAAAGAAAGTCCAGGCAAAAATGGGCATCCCGGCGAACCATAAAAAAGGAATAAAAGGTTCGGGCAAAAGTTAGGGATAAAATTGAAAAAATGTACACCCGGGAAGTTGAAAACCTGAAAAGGGCAACTTCGGCAAAAAAGGGTATCCCGGTGAATTGAAAACCCGCAAAGGGCGGTTCACGCAAAAGTTAGGGATTTGAAAAAGCAAATGACTGCGGTCCGAGTTTGATACTGCATTGCTTAATGGTTAGGGAGTACCTGAGGGTCGTATATCCGAAACAATCTCTTCTGAAGATCGAGTATCGGGAAAGCGTCAGAGTCAGGCGAGTCATAGGAGGATCAGCTCATGGTGTTCGTCTGTACCACGTTGCCGACATGTATACAAATTTTCTTTGGGCTTCTGTATATTTGTATTTTGTTTGTGCGTAACTTCCTCTTTTCAGGAGTTGCATCCAGTGTACAAAACTTTGCCTATTTACAGGCCCGTTATCAATAAAGCATGTTATTCAGTACTTGATGTTCTTTCTTTACTGTTTTGTTTGTGAAAAACGCCGATGTTTTTGATGAACTTGCGTGTGCATAAACTTGCTGACCCTTGCCAATAATTGCTAAAACTTCGAATTGACTGAACGAACGTCACAGATACTAACCGGAATAGATCTTGTTGCATAGATTTTTTTGTCTCGTTTGTGTTTTGAAGGGTTCTCACCTTTGGAGCAAATAGGTAGGGAAGTTGTGTTCCCCCAGCCGGAGTCCTGTGACATAGTGATGGTATCACTCCTCAGCAGATGGAAGTCACATCTTATCTCAGAAGATTGGACATGGCACTTATCCCTATCGGATGTGGGTGGTCCTCCCCAGAAGAGTATTCCCCAGGGAAGTTGCCAAGAGAGTATCCTCAATGGATTTTGATGTCCCCAACAGAAGGTGTATTCCCAGCAGTGAGTATGTGCACACTCAATACCCAGCATGGGTAACTCCCGCAAAGTATAACCAAGTCGTCTTTGGTTCAGAAGGATTATCCCCGCGCAGGATTGTTTCTCCTTCTCCCCAGCAGGTTGTTTTTCCTCCGACAGGATGAACATTCTCATCAGAGTTCGTGATTTCAAGCTTGTGAGCCATGCCCCAACAGGATGGTTATCCCCAGCGGAGTTGGTTTCACCGTTCCATCATTTATTTTGTTGGAATGCTTTGAGATACCTGGTCATCCCCAGCGGATTGGGTCTTGTCTTCAGCATTTATTTTGCTGAAGCGCCTTTTGGCATCTTCGCATTTTGCATATATCATCACATTTGCATTTATCCAAACGCGTAGCATTTCCATGCCGTATGGAGCATTACGCCATTGTCAAGCATACGCATTTTGAAACATAAGCCAGGTTGTTTACCTCGTTGGTTTCAGGTGTTATCCCTTACAGAGGAGTGAGATTCTTGTTCAGAAGGATCTCCAGAAATTCAGATTCTTAGCGTGAGATGGGTGATGATAACGTTTGTCCCCTAGTAGAGTTGCTTGGTTAAGTTTCTCTCCTCAGGTTGCTGTCAGTAGAAGATTTCATGTCTTAAACTTTCTGGAGTTATCGCTAGTGATTTCCCCAGTAGAGTTTTCCCCACAGAGTGTTTTGATTAGATTTCTCGTATTCCCCAGACTGCCGTGTTGACGGATCATACCTGTGTTGACAGTGATTGTTATCCGTGTTGACGAAATTATACCTGTGTTGACAGTGATTGTTATCCGTGTTGACGGAATTGTACCCGTGTTGACGGTGATTGTTCTCCGTGTTGACGGAATTGTACCCATGCTAACGGTGATTGTTATCCGTGTTGACGGAATTGTACCCGTGCTGACGGTGATTGTTCTCCGTGTTGACGGAATTATACCCGTGCTGACGGTGATTGTTCTTCGTGTTGACGGAATTGCTCCCCTATGTTGACAGTGTTTGCTACCCGTGCTGACGGTGATTGTTATCCGTATTGACGAATCATACCTGTGGTTGTCAGAGATTTTTACCTGTAATGGACAGAGATTGCGCCTATGTTGACAGAGATGTTTACCTGTGGCTGACAGAGATCGTACCTGTGTTGACGGATTCGTTACCCGTGATTGACGGAGTTGTCCCAGTGAAATCGTCGTAGATTGTTACCCGTGTTGACAGATTTTTTACTTGTGGTGACAGTGATTATTGCCCGGGTTGACGGAAGTGGTACCTGTGTTGACAGTGATTGTTACCCGTGTAGACGGAGTTATTATCTGAGCGACGAGATTGTCCCCAGTAGAGTTGTTACCTGTGACTGACAAAGATCGTTATTCCGGTTATAGATGGAATTGTACCCATGGTGATGGAGTATTTCCTCGTGTTGATGAAGTTTAGTCCAGTGGTGGATGGAGTTGTTTCTCGTACAGTTAATTCGATGCCTGTGGCGTCACACAGGGGGTTAATGTTGAAATCCCAAGTTTTATCGGATGATTGATCAGTTGTTGCCGTGACAACTGGGTTCAGCGCAACGGATGTTGTTCCCCAAGCAGTTTTTGCTGTGTATTTCTGCGGTTGGCAAATTTCCGGGTTTCTTGGTATTCAACCGTCTTCTACCTCAATTGTTTGAAGGTCGGTCGCTCTTCACCCAGTCGGGTCCAAGCCGTTTGAATAGGGGCAACTGTTGCACCCCAAAATTTGCTCAACCTTTTCTTACCTGGTTTATGTTTCATTGCATTAACATTTGCATATTTATATCATTTGCATATCATGTTATCATTCATATAGTAGGGGATCAAGTGTGATTCTTCTCAAGAGAAGCCTAGCAAGAGGTCTCATTCAAGATTGAGAAGTTGTCAAAGTCATCAGGAGGGGATTTGAGAGCCTAAGGGATTAGATGTTTGAGTGTGAATCTTCTCCTAATTTGAGGATCAATTGAAGACCATCAGAGGGTTGTGAAGGGTTGAATGTGATAAGAGGATGTGTATGGATCTCATAGAATTCCTAGAGGGCCATGGGAGAGTTTAATCAAGTCATTGTGTCAAATACAAGAGCCACAGTTGAGGTGCAAGCAATTAAGGTTTCATCTGGGTCAATCCTAGGTCAATTGTGAAATTGAAGAGTATCAAAGCCTACTTTTAGGTCATGGAGTTCATGAAATTATATGATAAGAAATTTTTTGTGTTGTGCCAAGATCAAATCAAGAAGAGTCAAGAGTGTGGGAAGTTGCTAAATTAGGGTTTCAGTACAAAATTCCCTGTTTAGTGCCTAACTTCAAGACCACATAAGTCCAAATACAAGTTTCAAATGGATCTTTGGCCAACAAGAAACTTGTATAGCATCTAAATACCTTTAATTTGAGTACTAGAAGTCATCCATTGGATTTATAGAACTCAAGTTATGGCCCAGACAAGTTACAAGTCCTCAGATGCCTCTAAAATTTGTCTATGAAAATCATATGACTTCAAAGCTATTTTCGACCTCGATGGAGGTTTCACCTGAACTTTTGTCCAACATGAAAGTTGTTCCTCATGATCTTAGCTTTCTAAATTGTACTTGAAGTCTTCCATCGGATTTGTAGAACTCAAGTTATGAGGTTTACAAGTCAGGGATATTTTGGGAAAGTGAGATTATAGGTAATTTTCAATCATAGGCCAAAATCCCCAACTTACACTTGTCAAATGCAATTTTGTTCAACATGAAAGTTGTTAAAAATGGGTTTTTTAGGCTAGCCAAGAGGTCATCATGGATTGATGGGGCTCATAGCAAGACTTGGTTTGAATTGGTTTCAAAAAGGGAAAGTTTCAAATGAATTAAGGAGGGAAAATGCCCATTTTGATTTATAGGACCAAAACATGTAAAGTAACCACATTTTTGGAATGGAAATTGAATTTTAGACACTTTGGCATTACCAGAATTTTGAGTTTAGGTCAAGTTTTGTGAGTTGTCATTTGATTTCTTCATTTGCAAGTCACATATCCAAAATCCTTACCAATGCAATTCAAGCACTCCTTTTGGTCTGAATACACTCACAAGGGAATTTGCAAGTGAAAGGGAAGCTTCTAGAGCAATTTTCATGGCCAATTCGTGACTGTTGCATTGCACATGTGAAGAGAAAAACAGAAAATTGGATTGGCTGGATTGGGCCTCAATTGAGCTTCTAAAGCCCATATACATGTTCTATTTAAGTTCTTGAATGATTTCAGAATCATTTTGGTGCAAGTTTCGTGGCTGAAGCAGAGATAGAAACTTCATTTTCAAGTAAGCAAGTGCAGATCGGGTTTTGAGTTCTAGGTTGATTCAGAGCAAATTGAAGGTTGAAGTATCTTTATCTTGCATCCTTGAAAGATTCTGGAGAGTTTTGAAGCTTGATTCGTGTTCTATCTACCTCTGTTAGTGGATCTACATCAGGTTAGTAAATTTCAAATTTCCACATGAATTAGCATGATGTAGTTAGAATTGAACTTGTGGTTAGGATCTAGACAAGATGTAGATCGTTTTAGGATCAATTTGGAAGCAATTGGTGATGTTTGATCATGAGGTGCCATTTCTGTTTTGATTCGAGTAGATCTGATCTTAAGGCTATAACATGATTTGGATAGACTAGAATGAACTATGAAGCATGAGGAATATTTCTGTATCATTAGTTTTGCAAATTGTGCTGATCAAATTGGATGTGTTTTCTGAACATTGCTTCGAATTCTAAAATCTATGGAGAGTTAGGACATATGGATAAAAGATTTGAAATCCTGGTGAAATTCTGAGTGAGATTGGTATAAGGATTGTTGTTTCTGGAAACCTGCAACTACCTACTCACCGGAGAAGACGACCGGAGTCTTCTCCGGCCAACGTCTCTGATCTCCACCTGGCCAGCCTGAGAAACGAAGAAGATGATCTCATAGCCATCAGATCTTGTGAAACCAATGACTTTGTACGCAGATCCAAGGGTTGTGACTTGTTTTAATTTGGATGACTTTGACCTCAAAACGCAGGCGTTTCATTAAATGAGGTGGCATGCCCTCAGCACTTGGATTGCTTGACTTGTCAACTGATCCAATGGCTCACGTTTTATTTCAGAGTTTTATTTTCTTTTATTCATTTTGTTTTATTTTAAATGCTTTATTGATTCAAAAAATCATAATAAATTCATTCTTGATCCAAAAATTATTTTAAAAATATCTCCATGATCTTGAGAGAATTTGTGATTTTCTGAAATCAATAAAATGCATTTTCATTCATTTTTCAATTTAATTTGATTTTTCTTATTTTTGTTAATTCTTTTAATTTTGCATAATTGACCATCTGTTTTGTTGAATTTTGTTCTTCCAATTTGTGTTGAGTTTGGCTTTGATTTTTTAGTATGTGTTAGGGTAGACATGTTTGTTCCTTTTAGATTTTTATTAGAATTTTAGAACAAATTTAGGTTCTGTTTTAGGTGTTGAGATTAGAGCCTTCCCAAACTTGTGGATTACCTTGATACCTTTCAATCTAGAAATTATTTAGGTGACTTAGAAGTTGAATTAGGCTTTAATATTTTAACCCTAGGTTGTTAAAACATTTATGTTCCCCTAGGAAGTTTATTAGAATTTTACAACTTTGTTTTCTATTTTAGTGGAATTTTGCAAGTTGCTTGTGCTTGTGGTGTTCTATCTTGTGTGCCTTTGCTTGCTTGGTCTTGTTAGTGACTTTGGGGCTGGATTTGCTTGGATTCCTTTTTGGGAGGTCTTCTGGACTTGATGTAGTTGAGGTGTCTTGAAGATTGGAGCTTGGAGTTGAGGTTTCCTTTTCTTTTAGGAGTTGTTTTAGGAGCTTAGGAAATTAGGGTTTTAGGAAGAGCTATTAGAGCTAGTTTTGATTTCTTATCAAACATAGAATGCATTGTGTGCTTCTATTCCATCCAATGACATGAAGTCCTCCTAGGGAAACTCCATCTCTCCTTTGGAGGGATGAGTGGTATGCCCATAGTTGAGTAGAACTTTGAGGATGCCTTTCCATTTCAATGTTGATACTTGATGATTTCCTTTGGTTTTCATTAAGTTTTCAACATTACAACCTTGATCTTGATGATTAATCCTTTGATTGGAGGGTGCTTGCTAGAGCTTGAAGATGAATTTTGATGAAGCTTGAAGATAGAAGCTAGCTTGAAGATGAAGTCTTGCTGTCAACTTTGCTGTCTTTTCAACTTTGCTGTTTAAGGTTGCTGCTGTTGAGTATTGAAGTTGCTGTCTACTGAAGACTGTTGCTGCTGCTTGAGCTGTGTCCTCTGTTTCTTTTCTTTTGTTGAATTGTATATTTGCTTGTGTTGATTACCTATAGGTTTGAGGTGGAGCTTGTCTTCTCTTGCCTATTGTTCTCTCCCTTGCCTCTCTGGTACTGTTGCATAGCATGCATTTTATTGTTTACTGCTTGTTTTCTTTTGTTGTTTTCCCTTAGGATCTCTGATTTCCTCTGTGCAAGAGGGAATTATGACAGACATTAGGTTTTGACCCATGCATGATAACTGTAGGTAGATTCCCCTTTCAACCATAGTTCTAGGGTGTCTCTCTTTTCTCATCTCAAAACAAATTCAAAAACACAGTAATAAGGTTAATTGAAGTCGTACGTTACGAGCCTTAAGCTATCTGGGAAAAGGTTGGTGGAGGGTCTCTCTCCAGTAATCTGGATGTTAGTGTGGTACCCTTTGGGTGACATACGAAGCGTTCACTCCTGGGTCATAGTTTCTAGTGCGACGGAGATTGCGAACATCCTAAAAAAACAGTTCTTTCGTAAAAAACTCAAACAAACAATCAAACTCTGTTTTTTGTCCTCTTGGACCTTTAATCAGGAAAACCCTTTCTTAAAGAGATAAAAAACTGTCAGACAAACTTGTGTCTTCCGTAGCCCGAACTACGTTTGCTCTGATCTTTCATGCCGTATGAAACTACGTAGGCACGAGATGCGATATCTCGGCGAGCAACCTTCCCCCCTTAACCCGTAGTTAGGCGAACTACGTTGACTCTGATTTCTCGTTCCAGGCGGGAATACGTAGGCATAAAGTGCGATACTTTGCCGAGTCATTTTCTTTTCTTTTTTAACCCAGACCTTTAGTGTAGATAGATAAACACACCCTTAGACAGAAAACAAGCGTGGATCCCGTCGAGTACGACGGACGTGAGGGGTGCTAATACCTTCCCCTTGTGTAACCGACTCCCGAATCCAGGATTTGGTTGCGATGACCATTCCTTTCCTTCTTGTGGGATAAATAACGCACGGTGGCGACTCTTCTGTCATAGCCGGCGCCGATTTTTGCAGTAGCGACACACAAGTGTGTGTGACTTCAGGAAGTCATCCTGAATGTCAAGACATCCAGAGAAGACTGCAGAACAATCTGCAGGTTGTGTGCCCAACAGATCTGATCAGTTGAGGGGGAGAACACCAGAGTGTTACTCAAATAGATGTGACATCTGTAGTGCTAACTATCAAATGGTTCATAGAGTGAGTCATAACAGTTAGAGCTAGCTAACTGTGAGGACTCATAGTGGCTTGAGCTAGGAACTAGCTGCATGACAGGACACATCATAAGTCTCCTGCTGTGCGTAAACTCTGATACGTTAACAGGTTGTTTTAGGCAAAAATTTGCCAAAGGGGGAGGTTGTAAGTGCTCTTGATTGGCTGCATTTTATGGAAAAACTTTAGAGTGTGGATATATGTCATACTCATTATTAGGACATACCTAATGATGTGTGTGCAGGGTAAGTTAACTATAAGTTAACTTAGTTAAATCTGAATGTCATACAGAATGTCATAACACTGAACGTATGACATCCAGCGGGCAAGGTTGTTTTTATGGTATCTATAAACCAGGAAACAGAACAGGAGCTCAAGCTGGATATCAGGAGACTTTCTAGAAGCCCTAGGAGAACTAGAATATCCCTGAAATAAGTGGCAAGTGTGCAGATCCTTGAGAATAGGTTTGTTATGGATAAAACCTAATTAATGTATCAAGGCCCAAAAGGACTGACAGCTGATATAAAGATCAGAAGATGCAATCCTGAAGAGCAGCTCTTGACAACAGAAGAATAGAAAGTGCAGATTGCAGAGTCCTTGTAAGTGAAGAAGGCTAGTCTTCACATGTGAATTCTGTCTAGGAATACTTATACTCCAAGCAATTGTCTGGTGGATGATTTGCATTGAATAAGTAGATTCTAGGCTGTGTCTCACTCAAAGCTGTGAAGCAAGAGTGTGTGAGTTCCTTGATCAAAGTTGTGAAGCAAGATCAAGGTGCGTATGAAGTGTCTCTTCATATTGTTTTCTGTAAGTGCTTGATATCACTGTTGTGTGATTGAGGGGGAGTGAGTGGGTATACTCAGGTCTAGAGTGTCTCTAGTTTGAAGTGTCATTGGGTAGGGATTAAGTAAGGAGTGTAAACTGGAGGTTTAACTCTGAATTGATTCTACTGATAGTGAATTTCCTCCCTGGCTTGGTAGCCCCCAGATGTAAGTGTTGTTGACACTGAACTGGGTAAACAATTGTTGTGTTATTTACTGCTTTTATTGTTGATGAGTATTAGTTGTTAAATAGCAGATGTCACAGTGGATGTTATAACCTTGGGAATAACATCCATCGTGTGCTTGTCAGAATTTTCAATCTTAGATTTCTAAAGAGTGCTAGAACTCATCATTCTCATGTGTCGAGCTCTAGTTATGGTCTTCACAAGTCAAGGGCAACTTTGGAAACCTAGTTTTAGGTCATTCATTTCAAGGACCAATTTCACCCACTTCAAGACCTCAAATCCATTTTCAAAAAACATGAAAGTTGTGTCATATGATCTTAAAATCATCTTGATCTCGATTTCCATAGCCTTTGATGATTTATGAGACCATTGAGCCATGGTAAGCATGTGAACTTGACTTTTTGGATCTAGTTTGATTTCTTTCCATTTCAAGTCACCAAATAAAGTGGTTTTTGAACTTTTTATGCCTTACCATCATCATATCATGTGCGTGATACTCCTTACCCAAAATCAGCCAACATAAACCAACATGTTATGACATTTTTCAAATATCACACCATATGAGGTAATTGTCCAAAACCATATTCAAACTCATTTTCAATTCTCCAAATGACCACTATTCCTTTCCTCACCCCCACGTGATCAGTAAGAGTGAGTGGAATGGGTCATAAAACCTCAAACCCGTGTGTACATTATACTTGGATGTTTTTGGCAAAAGTGTGAAATCAAACAAATCACTCAACATGGGCCTGCATGAACTCCCCAAAAGCCTTCATATTTAAGCTGTGAGCAAACCCTAATTGATCAGGGTTGGAGTATCTGCAAGGAAAAGCATTTTCCATCAAAGAAAATTTCATATTTTTATCTCTCTTCGAATTTGATTCCTCACTGAGCTTTCCTCCCATTTCTGGTTCATTTCATAATCACTGAAGCATAAGGGTTGGATTAGGAGCTTCAGAGTAAAGCTTGCACAAGGTTTGAAGGGCCAACAGAGCATCTTCGTTAGGTAATTTTCAACCTTCTGAATCTCCCATTTTAGGCACACATTTAAGATCATTATGGGTTCATCTGAAGACCTACTTCGTGTAGGCAATGTTTGAACACTTTTCATGCTTGTTTGAACCATTTTCAGTTGGAGTGTTAAATTTCTGTTGCTTGTTTTCTTCATGTTTTGAGGCTCACCGGGGAAGACGACCGAAGCTAGCGCTCCAGTGTCTGAGGTGTGCGCTGAGGTGTTGGGGTGACTAGCCGTTGACCTGCGTGTGTGGCTTGTTGAATCTAAGCTGGCTGGCCATGTTTTTAATGAATTGAATCATTTCATTTAGAAACTGAATTCTTGTGATTTGGGCTTTGCAATTTTGATATTCCCCCCCCCCCCCATTTTTTAGGCCCACTCGCATGTGAACATGATCCTAGTTCAACCAGAATTGCTTTCATACCCCTCCTTGCTTTCTATTTTCATTTTATTTTTATTTGTATTACATTTTCATTTTAGTTCATTTTAAAATAGTTTTAGTCTTCACAAAAATCAACAAAAAATATGTTTCTAACATTTTAGGATGTTAGGATATTTTTCCATATTTTTATTTTATTTTGCAATTATTTTTAGTATTTTTAATCAATTTAATTTACAAAGTGGTTTTATGGTTGATACATGGAATTTAGGTTTGATCTTTGACCTTGGTTGAACACGCCCTTTGACTAATTGTTTCACTTTGAGATTTGTCGTGAACAATTGAATTTCTTTTGAGTTGTTTGGGTGGTATTCTTTATTTGATCATGATTGAGTGTTTGGTTGAGATGTTTATGATGTGGTTGCTGCCCCCAATCTATTTCTCCCCTAACTTGTTTGATTGTGTTACTTTGTTTAGCACCTTTTCTTCTTATGATGTTGATGGCATTTGATTGTAGGAGCTTCACACTCTCATTTTCACCTTTAGCCTTTCATACCCTACATTCGTCATATCATACATTGTTCTATTGCATATCGAGCAAGTGGGTTCACGAGGTAAGGATTGGGTCGGTTCATTGTTGTTCATTTCTGAAATTCTGGCAAGCACACGATGTATGTTATTTCCAAAGTTATAACATCCACTGTGACATTGACTACTGTACTGTAAGTAAAAGCAATAAATAACACAACAATTGTTCACCCAGTTCAGTGTCAACAACACCTACATCTGGGGGATACCAAGCCAGGAAGGAAATTCACTATTAGTAGAATTAATTCAGAGTCAAACAACTTAGTTTGCACTCCTCACTTAAAACCTACCCAATGACACTTCAACCTAGAGACACTCTAGACCTGAGTATTCCTACTCACTCCCCCTCAATCACACCATAGTGATATCCAATTACAATTACAGAGTAAAAATGAAGAAACACTTCATACACACCTTGATCTTGCTTCACAACTTTGATCAAGAAACACACACATTCTTACTTAAAAGCTTTGAGTGAGACATAACTTAGAATCTACCTAACCAATGCAGCAGACAGTTTCTTGGTAAACAAGTATTCCTAAGACTCAATTCACACGTGAAGAACACACTTTCTTCACTCACAATACTCACGTGAAGAACAAGCTTCTTTACTGACAATGACTCTTTAATATGCACTCTCTATGCTTTTGTCAAAAGCTTGATTTCTAGGATTGCTCCTTCTGATATTTATAGAATAGTCATTCCTTTGGGACTTGGTGCACATAATTAGGTTTAATCATAATAAACCATACTCTTCAATCATCTGCACGCTTGCCATTTAATTCAGGATCATTTGTTTCACTTTAGGGCTTCTCAAACGTCTCCTGTCTTTTAGCTTGAGCTCCTGATTTGATTCCTGATTTCTAGATACCAGAAAAACTAACCTGCCCGCTGGATGTCAGACGGTCAGTGTCATGACATTCTGTATGACATTCAACTTAACTTATAGTTAACTTACCCTGCACAGACATCATTAAGTATGTCATAACATTCAGTATGACATACAAGCAAACTCTAATGTTTTGCCACAAAATGCAACCAATCAAGAGCACTTACAAACTCCCCCTTTGGCAAAGTTTTGGCTAAAACATCCTGTTTAACATATCAGAGTTTACACACAGCAAAAGACTTATCATGTGCCCTGTCATGCAGGAAAGTTACTAGCTCAAACCACTCTCAGAGTCCTCACAGTTAGCTCTCACTGTTATAACTCACCTTGTTAACCATCTGTTAGTTACCACTACTGATGTCAAACTTTGCTGAGTAACACACTGGGTTACTCCCCTTCAACTGATGCACCTTGCCAGCTGAGCACTTAACCTGCACACTCTACAGTCACACATATTCATCCAGTGTGCTCTGGATGTTATGACATTCAGGATGACATACATCCTGAAGCACACACACCTTTGCTACTCCCCCTGAAGAGATGCACAACACACTCAACTACTATCCTGCAGACACACACAACTCCTAAACACCTTCTAGGATCACACAAGGTTAACAAACGTTCCTATACACCATAGGAATTCACACACATATTGCATCAGAAAATTACTAACAGCACTAGGCAGCTGTTATCACACATCTCCTCAACAGCACCTGTGTTCACACCTGCAAGCATGATTATACCATGTGCACACAATAGCACATATGCGAGCCCACCTGTTCTTCACACCACCTATTCTTCCACCTGCTGTTATTATCACTTTATCTTTATCTACCCATTTTTAGCCACAAATTTAGATCCAACTAAGGACTTAGCACAGATCAAAAATTGTAACATTACAATTTTTAGGGGCACATTTAAACAAACTGCTCATAGAGAGCATCACAAATACAGATTGTCAACCAATTCCTACAGAAGGCTAACCAAAACTAATCAACACAAAACAATAGAAGCACCTCTTCATGCACTAACTCAATGGTCACATCAGGCTTAGACATTAATCATTTTCTTCAGCTCAGCTGGACTTGACCTCCTCAGATTCTTCAGATCTTTCTTATGCATCATCAGTATATTCCTCTAAGCTGTCAGTAGCTTCCTCTGAGCCAGCTTCTTGATCATCATCTTCCCTTGTACCATCATCATCAGTAAGATCAACATCCTCATCTTGCTTTAGAGACCTTAGCAGTTTTTCAAGAGTTTGCTTCCTTGCATCCAATTCCTTGCATGTTTCTTTGATTATTGCCATTACTTCAGATTTTCTGGTTTTGGGACCCCTTTTGGATGTCTCAGTGGAAGTCATGGCAATGTCTGGAACATGGGTTCCTTGAAACAACTTGTGATGGAAGGCTAAGGGAGTTTCTCTTTTGCTAGCTACATCACTGGTCTTAAGGATATTTGGGAATTATGCTAACATAATTCCACAAATGAGCGAAGGAAATGCTATAGGCCCTTTTATGCTATAACTACCAGCATGCCTCATAGTCTGATCAAAGATGTAAGTGCCATTATCCAATTTGGTCTTGGTCCCAACAGCATAGATAACTCTCCCCAGGGTAGTGGCCACTGATGATTTGTGATTAGTTGGCACCCAGTTTGCAGCACCAATCTTGTGCAGCACAACATATTTCACACTTAGTTTGCTGGCAGCAAGCTTTCCTTTGGATGGCCACTTTCCGACTTGATTTACAGTAACTACTTGGCATATTTTATTTTCAGAGATGGTTAACTCAGGCTGAGCTTAATCTGATCTTCCAAGGAAGTTGTTAATGGTGGTGGGAGTGAAGATGATACCATTTCCTCTCACATATACTTTTCCAAACTCAGTGGATTTTCTATCAACACATTCATCTGATAAGTTTACTATGAATTCTTTGACCAGAATTTCATAGCATTGGGAGAACTGAGTTAAAGTTTTCATCAAGCCTGCATCACAGATGAGGGCCATGATCTCCTTGTTTTCAAGAGCATTTTGTGCAAACTCTCCCTCCAGGGCCAACCTCTTTTGATATACATATTTCCATCTGATAGCACACGACAGATAGTGAAAAGAGATGTTGTCAATTGGCACTCTAGGGACATTTGCAGCCAGTTTGCTGGTAGAAGGTTTCTTCTTAGATTGGATGTCAGTGACATCAACAGCAACATCAGAATCTGTCTTTGGTTCTGAACTAGATTCAACCTTCCTTTTTTTGGTGGTTACTTTTCTTTACCCTTTAGAGGGTCCAACTTGAGTCCTCTTTGTTCCAGCCTTCCTAGTGGAGATGTCTTGCTCAGCAGTCTTCTCAACAGCCCTTTTTGTGTAGATGTCTTGGTCACCAGTCTTCTCAACAACCTTTTTCTTGAGGGAGCTTTGGTCAGCCACCATTTTCCCTTTCCTTGTCATCGGCCTTTTGGCTATTCCCGGATTGATCTTTGTTATGAGGTCATTGTCAGAATATTCATCTAGGTCTACCAACTCAGTATTTTTGGTGCCTTGAATATCAATACCCATTTTCTCAGCATCATTACCTTTGTTATTCCCTTCTGGTGTAGGGTCTTTCAATGTTTTGAAATTGTGAAAGACATCAACTTGATCCTCCTGGTTAGTATCAATCCCCTTATTGTTGGGTGGTGTGGGTATGTTGAGTGCACTAGCCACCATATCTACAATTTTAAGGTGTGTTCTTCTCGCTTCCTCTCCATTTTGGTCATCAGATGTAGCAGCAGGAGGGACCTGACCTGAGACAAGGTCTTTAGGTCTTTTTGCATGCATCATTTTAGGTTCCTTCACCAGTAATCCTTCAAGTGTCATCATTCGTAGTGGACCTATTTCAAGCACTTCATTAGGGTTGGAATCAGCATCGTTGTCGGTCATTCTTTCGGCTGAGGATGGTTTAGAATGTTGCGACATTTTTAGAGAAGTTGATTGAGGGAGAAGAGATTTTCTATGCTGGTTGGACAAGGTATGGAAGCTGAATAGTTTGTGATGGCACCAAGAATGAAGAGGTTGTATCGTATAAGTGGTAATGGGGTACGATTGCCCAATAGAAGGGAACTAACCTTTTTGATTTATCATTAAATGATTTAATTTCGAAATGTAATTCCCTTTTATTGTTAATTGCTATAACTCATCATTTCTGGAGGATCTCAATTTTAGTAGAAACCTTTTAAATTGAGACTCCTTGACACTTCTTGAAGCCATGTCAGCACTATTTCAGCCATAATCACCAGGTTTAGCACAACCCTCTTGCCATTTACACACTTTAACCCTGAGTATGTCTACCTTGAAATCATCAGAGGTTGTTTGGATGGTACTCTTGAAGTCACAAAACAAGGTCATGACATCTGGAGTGACATTGCTTTCTTTATGCAGGGCAGCTTCCATGGACTCTGTAACACCCATTTTAATTATTTAATCTTTCCGGTGTTATTTTAATTCGGCATGTCTTTTGTGGAGATTATTTAAGAAGCTATGGCCTTTAATATTAGTATAATAAAATTAATAATGATAATAATTTGATAATTAATAGTAATGGTATTATTATTATTATTATTATTATTATTATTATTATTGTTATTATTATTATTATTAATATTATTGGAATTAAAAAGAAATGGGGAATAATTGTTTTAAGGGGTATTTGGTGAGTTAGAAAGGAGAACACGATCAATTGGGAAAGAAGAGGAAGGAGAGAAGAACAAGAACAAGAGGAAGAAGAAGAAGGCTAGGCTGTCGGATTCTTGGAAGTTTTCATCGATCAGAGCAACTAGTCGACGTAAAGGGGGAGAAACAGGTTAAAATTGGTAATTGCATGAATGAGGTAGTTGGGGATTCCTTAACCCCATAGGGATTTGATGATCATGATTAAGATGTTGTAATGTTCTGATTGTTGTTTCCATGGATGAATGGTGTTTATGTTGTTAGGAATTGCTGAAATTCTGTTATGCTAGCCTTGCATGTGATGAATGTAGGGATTTATTGGGTGTTCTGAGTAGCTTACCATTTAGGCCGAAAATGATTTAATCGGTAGAGTTGGTGATTTATCGTGTAAGGCCTGGAACAAATAGTGTGGTTTAGTTGTAGAATACTAGGCTAAGACTACTGGGACTGGTGTGGTAAGAATCAGACGATTTTTGAGCTTCTGAGGAATTTCTGAACAGTGAGATTTTTGTGGAATCGCAGACGTTCGCCAGCACCTTCGCTGAGCGAGCTAGTAGCGAGCATTCGCTAGGGATTCACTAGGCGAGTTGGGTAGCGAACACTTCCAGTAGCCACTGTCTGCATTTGCTAGCAGGTTCGCTAGGCGAATGAGGCAGCGAGCGTTCACGGAGGCCTCGCTAGGCGAGTGAGCCAACGAGCGTGACAGAATGTGATTTTTGTGTTGTTTTGCCTTGTGATTCATTTTGTAGGATTCCTTGGGTTATGATAGGTCGAGAGATGTTGTTTAGGGGTAAAGAGAGTATACTTGATGTGGAAAGGTGAAATATGGAATATTGAATTTGGTGAGTTAGGGTTTAGGGTTTAGGGTTTAGGGTTTAGGGTTTAGGCCGAAAATGATTTAATCGGTAGAGTTGGTGATTTATCGTGTAAGGCCTGGAACAAATAGTGTGGTTTAGTTGTAGAATACTAGGCTAAGACTACTGGGACTGGTGTGGTAAGAATCAGACGATTTTTGAGCTTCTGAGGAATTTCTGAATAGTGAGATTTTTGTGGAATCGCAGACGTTCGCCAGCACCTTCGCTGAGCGAGCTAGTAGCGAGCATTCGCTAGGGATTCGCTAGGCGAGTTGGGTAGCGAACACTTCCAGTAGCCACTGTCTGCATTTGCTAGCAGGTTCGCTAGGCGAATGAGGCAGCGAGCGTTCACGGAGGCCTCGCTAGGCGAGTGAGCCAACGAGCGTGACAGAATGTGATTTTTGTGTTGTTTTGCCTTGTGATTCATTTTGTAGGATTCCTTGGGTTATGATAGGTCGAGAGATGTTGTTTAGGGGTAAAGAGAGTATACTTGATGTGGAAAGGTGAAATATGGAATATTGAATTTAATTGACATGATTAATTGGTGAGTAGGACATATATATGTAATATGTATATGATGCATAATGAGGTGATCAGGAGTATCGTGTGTACTCAGTGTCGATTTGGATTTCACTGTTATCTAACTCGATTGATAATTGATTTGGTGTGTACATATATACATATGTATGATGTATGGGGATATGATCAGTAGGATCGTGTGCGCTTAGTGTGTTTGATGTTATGTGTTGTGCATTTGGGGTTGTGCATAGCATGGTATCTTGGTAGGGTTGAATCATGTCTCAAGAGGAGCGTAAGTGATTCAACCATACTCTCTTATGATGTTGATGAGGTGCTCCTTTGTGGAGGGTTGATGGCCCAGTGTCCATCAGTGATAATGTGCTCCCTTGTGGAGGATGATGGCCCAGTGTCCATTAGTGATAATGTGCTCCCTTGTGGAGGGTGATGGCCCAATGTCCATCAGTGATTGTGGGGGATAGATCATGTCTCAGGAGGAGCATAAGTGATCTATCCTGTTTATGATGTGCTCCTTTGTGGAGGGTTGATGGCCCAGTGTCCATCGGTGATGTTGAGGTGCTCCTTTTGTGGAGGGTTGATGTCCCGGTGTCCATCAGTGATGACGAGTCGGTACCGCATGCATGTGTTGGGTTGCATTCTTGCATTGTGATATTTTGTGTTGATGGTTGGACAATAGGTCCTATTTGATGTTGGTGGGGTGATGATTGTTTATTTACTGCCTTTTTATTCATGTATTCTATTACTGATAATTTTGATCATCTTTTCTCACCCCTCTATTGTTGTTATGGCCTGTGCTTCTTCGGAAGTACAGATAATCCAGGTGCATAGCTAGCTTGGATAGTGGTGTGCGAGTTGAGTCCTAGGATGCTCTGATACATAACACGGGACTTGGGAGTTTATTTGTTTTATGATTAATTGTTGTATTCCTGTGACGTATCGTATTTTGGTGAATCTTAATGATGAATGAATATTTTGTGTATTTTGGCGGATGGCCATGAATGATATATATATATATATTGATGCTAATTTTCCGCTGCTTTATATTGAAAACCATATAAAGAAGTGTTTTGTTGAATTTGTGAATGTAATATCCCACTTTTGGAATGGAGAGTATGATAATTATTTGACTTAATCGCATTTTATTTTAATTTGGGAAGTGGGGTGTTACAGACTCCATCAGGTTCCAATATAGTCTATCTAGCTTTCCCTGATGTCCAATCTTTGGGCATCCCTTCTTGGCTTGCTTCCCCACAAGACGTTTCTTACATCTTGTCCTTCTTTCTGAAGCATCCCTTGAAGATCCACTTGCTGATGTGTTGGACCTGGTCCTTTCTATCTTTAGAGGCTGTCTTCCTTTCTCTAGCCATAGTTGGTCCTTATTTTCTTTATTGATCAATCCAGTTATGTTACTTCTGGGCTCCCAGAGGTAACAATTATTCTTGGATCTAGTTCCCCTCATTTCTTCCTCAGCTTCTTCATTGACAACCACACACTTATGCTTTGAAAAATGGACTTTTAAACCTTGATCACATAGCTAACTTATGCTTATTAGGTTAACAGTCAGTCCTTTAACCAGCAAGACATCCTTCAATTTTGGAGCTTTAAGACTGTCAAGTTGTCCAACACCTGTGATTTTTCCTCTAGCTCCATCACCAAAGGTTACATGACTGGATGAATGAGGGTTGAGTTTTATCAAGTGATCCTCAATTCCAGTCATATGTCTGGAGCAGCCACTGTCAAAGTACCAGTCCTCTTGGGTTGGCATCATTAGAGAGGTGTGAGTTACTAAAGCCATATTCTTGGAGACCTAGTGTCTTTGCTTGTTAGGAGCATCCTTCTTATGTTTTGCTTGATGCCTCCTTTTGATATGAGCTCTCTGTTTAGATTTCCTTTGATGAGGATGACTAGGAAATCCATGCATCTAGAAACACACAGATTTGATATGACCAAGTTTTCCACAGTGGTAACATCTATACCCATGGAATCTACTTTTGACTTGGTTCCAGTTTCTATGTGGTGGATGTTGTTACATTGGTCGTGACATCCTCTTTACCTTCTGAATCTCAGGTTTCAGTCTCTTGAGTTTCAAAGCAGGATTTTTTCTATCAACAAATCCCAGTCCAGACCTATTTCCTGAACTCTGACCACTCTGCAGGATTTCTTCTAGGGTGTCAGTCCCAGGGTTTAGCATCCTTATGGATTTTTCCATCTGCTTCATTTTGGATTCCAACAAGTTGACCTCACTTTTGAGTGAGTCTATTGTTGCCAGCTGCTCTATCTTCTCAGCCTCTAATTCTATTATGCACTTCTTCTGGTGCTCTCCTTGCTGATATAATTCAGTGATGTGTAGCTTTTTGTATGAATCTTCTAGTTCATCATAAGTTAATTCATCTTCACTTGACTCCCCATCAGATATACATACACTGTTTAAAATAGTGACATGTTTGGAAGATTCTCCTTCTGATCCACTTTCTGAATCTTCATCAGACCATGTGACCGTTAGGCCTTTTCCCTTCTTTTTGAGGTATGTGGGACATTCCTTTCTAATGTGTCCATATCCCTCACACTCATGGGATTGAACTCCTTTGCCTTGGTTAGAGTTCTCCTCAGAGTTACTCTTTCTGCTGCTGTCAGAAGAAGCGTTTTTGGCATAGGGCTTTGACTTATGATCTATCCTTTTGATTAGTTTATTGAATTGCCTTCCAAGCAAGGCTATTGCTTCTGACAAATTCTCCTCTTTTTCACCACCCTCTTCTTTTGAATCCTCAGCAGTGTTTGAGACAAGAGCTATGCTTTTGCTCTTTTTCTCTACAGGTTGATCACACATGCCCATCTCAAATGTTTGGAGAAAACCTATGAGTTCATCCACTTTCATGTTGCATATGTCTTGAGCTTCTTCAATGGCTGTGACCTTCATGGCAAACCTCTTAGGTAAGGACCTGAGAATCTTCCTTACAAGCTTCTCTTTAACCATCTTTTCTCCCAAGGTTCCTGAGGTGTTTGTAAGTTCAAGAACATTCATGTAAAACTCATGAATGGTCTCATCTTCCTTCATTCTCAGACCTTCAAATATGGTGGTCAGCATTTGAAGTCTTGACATTTTGACCTTGGAAGTTCCCTCATGAGTAGTTCTGAGAGTGTCCCAAACATCCTTTGCTAGTTCACAGTGGTGTACCAGTTTGAAGATGTTTTTGTCTATACCATTGAAGAGTGCATTCAAAGCTTTAAGAGCTAAGGCCTCTTGCACTTTTTTCCATTCCTCTTCAGGAATTAATACATCTACTCCATCTTTGTCAGTCTTCACAGGTTGTTTCCAGCCAGAGTTTGTAGTCCTCCAAGCCTTGCTGTCTAAGGATTTTAGGAATGCAATCATCCTAGGTTTCCAATAATCATAATTAGGACTATCCAGAATTAGAGGTCTATTACTGAATCCAATATCTTTATCCATAGTACCAGAATTTATTTCCCTAGATCTCACCCAGAATAAACAGGCAGGGTGCCTGCTTTGATGCCAATTGAAATTCTGGCAAGCACACGATGGATGTTATTTCCAAAGTTATAACATCCACTATGACATTGACTATTGTACTGTAAGTAAAAGCAGTAAATAAAACAACAATTGTTCACCCAGTTCAGTGCCAACAACACCTACATCTGGGGGATACCAAGCCAGGGAGGAAATTCACTATCAGTAGAATTAATTTAGAGTCAAACAACTCAGTTTGCACTCCTCACTTAAAACATACCCAATGACACTTCACCTAGAGACACTCTAGACCTGAGTATTTCCACTCACTCCTCCTCAATCACACCACAGTGATATCCAATTACAATCACAGAGTAAAGATGAAGAAACACTTCATACACAACTTGATCTTACTTCACAGCTTTAATCAAGGGATACACAAACTCTTGCATGAGAGCATTGAGTGAGACACAACTTAGAATCTACCTAACCAATGTAGCAAACAGTTGCTTGGTAAACAAGTATTCCTAAGACTCAATTCACACGTGAAGAACACAATTTCTTCACTCACAATACTCACGTGTAGAACAACCTTCTTCACTCACAAGGACTCTGTAATATGCACGCTCTATGCTTTTGTCAAAAGCTTGATTTCTAGGATTGCTCCTTCTGATATTTATAGAGAAGTCAGTCCTTTGGGCCTTGGTACACATAGTTAGGTTTAATCATAACAAACCCTACTCTTCAATCATCTGCACGCTTGCCATTTAATTTGGGATCATTTGTTTCTCTTTAGGGCTTCTTAAACGTCTCCTGTCTTTTAGCTTGAGCTCCTGATTTGATTCCTGATTTCTAGATACCAGAAAAACTAACTTGCCCGCTGGATGTCATACGATCAGTGTCATGACATTCAGCTTAACTTATAGTTAACTTACCCTGCACACACATCATTAAGTATGTCTTAACATTCAGTATGACATACAAGCAAACTCTAAAGTTTTGCCACAAAATGCAGCCAATCAAGAGCACTTACAATTTCAAATAAGAGAAATTGCCTATAATGGGCTACATGGAAGAAAAGGTTCATCATCTAAGGTTTGATTCAATTTGGAAGGTCTACTCATGTATATTTCTTCAAGGAGAAGTTACTTGAAAAATATTAGGATATTCAAGATCAATATTCCTAATATACATGAAATGCAATGCCTGATTCAAGGTTTCTTCCTCCAACTTTATTTCAAATTCTTGATCAAAGGGAAGTTCAAATTTGCAAAGCATGAGTCAAGATTACAAGTGCATAGTTCAAGATTCCATTCATTCCAAATAATTGTATAAGGGAAATCCATCATTCAAAGTTCAAGATTCATGAATTCAAGACTAGAATATTACAAAGAAAAATTTCATGACATTACAAGAATGTCATTTGTTACAAAATCTTCAACTCTAAGTAATGTTTAGAAATTAATCTATTTCTAATCTTGATTCAAGTTTCTAATTAATTTCATGTCATGGTACCCTTCATGCCTCATCAAATCTCCATGTGCTACATACAATTCATAACTAATTAAACCCACAAATATCCAAGGAAAATAATTAAGGTTTAATTCAACATTGGAGCATTTCAAAAGCAAAAGCATTTATGCTTGTTCATGGGCAATTTCAAGGCATTTTTAAATTGATCCAAAACAGCCACATGACTAACTAATTCCCAACCAAACAAACCATGTCACAAAACTTAAGGAAGTAGATCATGTTGGTTCACTTACATGCCAAAATTCAGAATTCCAAAATTCTGTCAAGAGGAGAAGCATGGACCACAAGGACAGCCCAAGAGCAAGTGAATAAAGGAGAGCAATGCAAAAGGGCAGAAAAATCCCGCAATAGTGTAGCAGAAAAAACAACAATGCATAAAAAGTAGCCAAAGCTGAAAAGCAACATGCTAGAAATGGAAAGAAAGAGGGTGTACCAAGAAAGTGGCATTGGATATTTCTAATTAAAAATTCTGAAGTTTAGAAAGGAGGGAAAACCCTAATGTGTTGAGATAAAAGAGAAGAGGGGGCTGCAAACAAGAATAATCACTATTCACTACACATTGACATAGGGAGATTGAGAGCAAAGGCATTGATAAAAAATTAGAAAAAGAGAGTAAGAGAGAAAAAACAAAAAAAAAAAGAGTTTGAAAAGAAAACCTTGAGAGATCAAGAGAGGAACAAAAGAACCAGAAGAAGGAGGTGGACCATAGGAGCACATCCAGCAAAGGGCATTGGTGAAAGAGAAGTGTAGCTCTTGGGTATCCTTTCTCTCAAACCCTTATCTTGTTTACATTTTTTTGCCTATTTTCATGTGTTTATTTCTTGTGTTGTATAACTGTAATAAGGTCTTGATATGACCAAAAAACCATTGTAAAAGAACCAAGAAAAGAGAAAGAACATAGTGTAGTTGACATAGTAAGATGAATTGAAAATAATCATCTTTCCTGTCATGTTCGCTGGCAAGTTCGCCTAGCGAACTTTGCCCCATTTCCCCATTGTTTCCCATAAAAGGCATACTCTGGGCAAAATAGCATGAAGTTCGCCTAGCGAACTTCTTGATGTTTTTTTTTCTGTCATTTTTCGTCTAGAAGAAAAATGAATTAAAAGGAAACAACAAGGGAGTGCCTGAAGTAATTTCCTACATTATATTCCTATGTGGGCCTTGCGCTGGAAGGTGTAAGTAACGAACCAGATTGGGCCCAGCTGAGTGTTGGAACTCAACATTTGTTAAGCAAAATGCAGCGTTTGCTGCATACATGAGGCCAACCATGCACGAATCTGGGCCGCACGATGCATGGACATGGTCAAGGCGCTTCTAGCGATCCAACGGTCCCTGTTGCGTCTAAGAATTTAAGTGAAAAACGGAGGGAATTGGACACGGCCGGTGGGGGACGGTGGTGCTGGTGGCTGGAATTTTTTCCGGTCATCTTCTTCATTTCAACAACAATGGCATTTTCTCATTTCTTCACCAAAATTAGTTTTTCTTTAACCAAAACTGCGTATTTTTTCGTGTAGAATCCAAATATCCAATTTGTTTTCACTTTCCTCCATTAAAACTCAGAATTTATAAACCTCCAAGAATCACTCAAGAAAATCAATTTTCTCAAAACTCCAAACTGATGATACTAATCTCTTCCTCTCACTTCCTACATCATGAATATCAAATTCTTTTCCATTTTCATCCACTAACAAGAGAGAAAATCAAACTACAACCTAGGGTGTCAATTCTTGAATTTTCATGGAACCTAACCAAACTAATCCTAAAGGCTTCTTCATACTCTAAGGATCATAATTATGTAAAAATGACGCAATAACACATCAAGAACAGAGCATGTGAATGAGAAGTAAGAACCTTTTTCGGAGCTTCAATGGTGGAGTGTTGTTGCACGAATTCTTGATCAAAGTTGTTCAAAATCCTTCAATGATGCTTGGAGAAGCTTCCTGAATGGTTAATTCCCTCTGAAATTGCTTCAAAGTAGAAAATCAATTTTCACCTCTAACAAACTTTTTTCATGTGCTATGAATTCATCCATGGTGTTATATAGAAATGATTTGGATCCTTATTTGGCCCAATTGTGGCCCAATTCACTCAATCCAAAATTTTGATTTTCCTCACTTTTTCCTTTGTAATTTCCATGAACATGGTGTATGGAAGCTTCCAATTCTGTTCATATCAGTTCCTTATGATGCAAGGGTCATGTGTGGCTGAGATTGATCCCTTGGACATGAATGGATGGTTAATTTTGAATTTGTGACTTAAAGTTCAAGAAACCATGAAAATCCCACTGTAAATGAATCCATTTCTGATTTCTAGTTTAGCCATTGTTATTAAAATATTATTTGGACTCAAAAAATGCACCAACATGACATAAATTGATTTAATTGGCATTAAATCCAAACTAGGCCTTTTCAAACTTCTTTTCATGAAATTTTCTCCATACATTATCATTTCCAAGCTATGTCAATGATCCCTTGAGATTTAGTTGACCAAATAATCCCATTTGGAGCAACTTTCAAGTTGGCAAGATTTCCATTTGAAGTGTGCAAAGTGGTGAACTTGACCTATAATGAAAATGACTTGTAATCTCACTTTCCCAAAATACCCCTAACTTGTAAACCTCATAACTTGAGTTCTACAAATCAGATGAAATACTTCTAGTACATTTTGGAAAGCTAAGACCAATACTTACAACTTTCATGTTGGCCAAAAGTTAAGGAGAAACATCCTTCTAAATCAAAAGTTCCTTCGTAGTTGGTGGACTTTCACAGATAAAATTCACATTCGTCTGCTGACCTGTAACTTGTCTGGATCATAACTTGAGTTCTATAAATCCAATCAAGGACTACTAGTACTCAAATTAAAGCTAAGAACATGCTCTACAAGTTCCATGTTGGTCAAAAGTTGAAATGAAAGTTTTATCTTGAGATAAGTGGTCTTGAAGTTAGGCACTAAACAAGGGATTTTACACTGAGAACCCTAGTTTAGCAACTCCTCACACTTTGAATTATTCTTGAATTGATCTTGTAATGACATCTCAAATGCCTCAACACAACATCCCCTAACTACAAAGACTTAGAATTGAGTCTTGATCTCCTTTAATAGCACAGTTCACTCAAGGTTGACCAGATGAAAACCCTAATGGCAACACCTTCAACTGTGACTTTCCACACTTGGCATAAACACTTGAATGAACTCTACCATGACCCTCAAGGCCTCCAATGAGCTTCAATGACAATATCTACCCCTAAGCATGGGCTTATGATCCCCAGATGATCCTCAAATAGGCTCCTAGACAGGAGATTAACCACATTCACTTGCTTGCCTTTCTTCAAGGACTTAGACTTGCTTCTAATGATGATAACCACTTGATGACTTGAATATAATCCCTTGATTAGGCTTTGAACCTTTGATAACCTCAATTGGATAAGCACACCTTTCTTGATCCCCTGTAATATGCAACATGACTATACAATGTGAATGCTAGAACAATGATATGCTAAGGCATTGAAACATAAACAAAGTAAGAAAAAGGTTAGGCAAATTTTGGGGTGCAGCAGCTACCCCCATTCAAGCGGCTTGGACCTGACTGGATGAAAAGCGAACGTCTTTCAGACAATCAAGGTAAAAGACGGTTGAATACCAAAGAACTCGGAAATTTGCTAACCAAAGAAATAATCTGCGAAAATTGCTCGGGGGAAAAATATCCAGAAAATTGAATCCGGTTGTCACGGCAACAAACTGATCAATCATCTGATAAAGAACCTGATTTTACCATCAACCACCTATGTGACACCACAGGAATTGAATCCACCTTATTAGATCAACAACAATCAATCTTCAAAAATACGCTACAATAAGCGGGCACCGAGCCACAGGACCATATCAAAATATTATCCTCGACCTTCTATTTCTGAAGAAACGAGCAAAGCACTACGTAAACCGCGTCATCAATGTACTATCCTTGATCTTCCATTTTCGAAGAAACGAGCATGCACTACGTAAAGCGCGTCATCATTGTACTATCCTTGATCTTCCATTTCCAAAGAAACGAGCATGCACTACGTAAAGCGCGTCATCAATGTACTATCCTTGATCTTCCATTTTCGAAGAAACGAGCATGCACTACGTAAAGCGCGTCATCCATGTACTATCCTGGATCTTCCATTTCCGAAGAAACGAGCATCGCACTAAATAAAAGCGCGAACCGTCAATATACTATCCTTGACCTTCCATTTCCGAAGAAACGAGCATGCACTACGCAAAGCGCGTCATCCATGTACTATCATGGATCTTCCATTTTCGAAGAAACGAGCATCACACTAAACAAAAGCGCGGACCGTCAATATGCTATCCTTAACCTTCCATTTCCGAAGAAACGAGCATGCACTACGTAAAGCGCGTCATCCATGTACTATCCTGGATCTTCCATTTCCGAAAAAACGAGCATCGCACTAAATAAAAGCGCGGATCGTCAATATACTATCCTTGACCTTCCATTTCCGAAGAAATGAGCATGCACTACGTAAATCGTGTCATCCATGCACTATCCTGGATCTTCCATTTCCGAAGGAACGAGCATCGCACTAAATAAAAGCGCGGATCGTCAATATACTATCCTTGACCTTCCATTTCCGAAGAAACGAGCATGCACTACGTAAATCGCATCATCCATGTACTATCCTGGATCTTCCATTTCCGAAGAAACGAGCATCGCACTAAATAAAAGCGCGAATCGGGCATCCGAAGACTTGAACAAGCAACTCTGTGGGGATGTTCTGGCGTCAACTACCAGACACCTATCTAGAATGACAATAGGTAACAACTTCAAAGGTCTAATCCATGAAATCTTTTAATGTTGACGTAACAGCAATCTGAGGAAAACTCTGCTGGGGAAGAAGAGAAACTTAATCAAGCAACTCTGATGAGGGCACACATGATAGGACCAACGTTATCATCACATATCTCATGTCAAGAATTTGAATACCCAAAAACCATCCTGAACAAGAATTCCAATCACCTGTAGGGAAAAACACCTGAAAACAAAGAGGTAACCAACCTGGCTTATGTTTCAAAATGCATATGTTTGAGAATGACGTAATGCTCCATACGGAATGGAAATGCTACGTGTTTGAGGTAGATGCTATGCACGATGCAAATGCAAAGAGGCGTTCCCGCAAAATAAATGCTGAAGGAACGAAACCAAACTTCCACTGGGGGAAGAAACAATCCTGCTGGGGCTAACTCATAATATTCGGAGTTACGAACTCTGTAGAGGATGAACAACCTATTGGAGGAAAGACAACCTGCTGGAGAACAGAAAGAACAGTCCTGCGTGGGGATGATCCTTTCGAACCACTGACAACCTGGTTATACTCTGTGAGGACTTCACTGGGGATTAAATGTGCACATGACCACTGCTGGGAATGCACATACCTGCCTGACTGCTTAATAGCATGCATCTAACTATTACGGGGATAAAATGCACACTCCATCTGTTGGGGAGGAATAAGTTTCACATAGAGCCTGCTCCTACGTTAAGGGACTTCGGCTGGGGAAACACGACCCCTTGGCTGTTTGCTTCAAAGGCAACGACCCTGCCTAGGATGCATCTGGTTGGGGAGAATCCATTTCCGTTCGGGGAGACACATCAATGCTCATAGTCCCATGTTTAGACTCCATGGGGAACCACGACTGAACCTGCTGGGGAAGAAGGAGTCATCCTGCTTGGGAAAATATGCCATGAAACGAACTCGAAATGGCTTTCCTCAGAATCTATAACAACTTTTGACAAACTCTGCAGATATGGAAAGGAACGGCTCTTTCGCTTTCAGCTTTTGCCCCAACCTGCGGGATCTTCGTCATACCCTTTCAAAAGGAAACTTGAGATCTCTGTACTCTGGTGGTTTGATACGAACGACCTCAGCACTTCGAACCTCACGGAGGTGCTTCAAGTTAATCGCCTTCAGGATAAGGATATCTTTGGTGCTCTCGGGGTGACCTGCCCCAACCTCGTCATGACTTTGCCCCTCATGGGCTGATTTTTGGGGAGTAGTACTCTCGGCTACGAGAGATTCATCAAATCTCAACCTGATTGCCCCAGATTACCTGATTTCTGGATGGCTGACCCCCATGCCGCGATCATTTGACATAGCTTGCCCCGGTTCACCGGGATATTCTGGCGTCCTGCATTCTGTCCTGATCAAATCTTTCCATCGTGGAAACTTTTCCGCTGTCACGCGCTGATTCGCTAGTAAAACAAATTGTTCTGCATAAAAGATATATCAAATGCAATGCATATGGCAGTTTTCAAAATCCATTCTTGTTCACTGGAAAAAATTTTGTTGGCATATAATGTATAAAATCATTCATTAACATGTCAACATTAATACAACACTGTGATGGGAATCCTTTCTAGGAGTCAGTTCCGATGCGATCTTTACCGAAGTATGATTTCGAAACAAACCTATTTCAATTAGGACTTTTAAAGGTTGTAACGTGGTCAGGTTCACGGTTTACGAAAGAAAAGATAAAGGCTCAAATTTTATTTTAACCCACCCATTCTCTGTGATGTTCTCCGATCCTACGTTCAGCTAATTTGACCTTAGCGTTCTCCTTTCAAAGGTTGAGTGACAGTTCAAGAAATTACACTTTTCAAAGTGACAGTCGCTCCCTTTTCGTCTTTTGGCGTCCGGAGCCACACGATTTCGTTCTTGTTTGAGGATTTTTCTTTCGCAATCCCTTTTTGCTTTTCGTTTTTCATTTTTCGTTTTCCCCTAACTTTTGCCTGGACTAACTCTTTAGAGTTTCATCAATTTTGAAGTCCAGCGGGGTACCCTAATTTTTGCCTAAGTCGCATGCTTTAAAGATTCGACTTAGCGGGCTTTTTTTATTCTTTTCTTTCCTTTTTGAACAAATCGTATGACACCGGCTCGTATGACTTGTTAAAGAGATTGTTACTGTTTCACTCCTAATCGGTCAGGTTTAACCATCATGGTTTTTTTTAGGTACGACCTATAGCGGCGTGATTGATCCTCGAACGGACACTCCTTTTGTAATTTGAACGCTTGGTCAAATCAACTGACGCCTACCCTGCCCCAGGTTAACATTGAGGGTTTTTTAACTTCAGAAAGAAAACTCCTACAACTAGGCTCAAAGGGGTTAACAAGGGATTATCTTCCTTATATCTCCGGTGTTTGTGGATTGAAACAATGCATGTACATCATCAACAGGTTTTTATTCAAAAGCATAGCATCGGAAGCTTACGCATCATAGGGTTTCGTCATCCTCCCCGGATTCCACTTGAATAAGCGTTTTGAAATAAAAGAAAACCATAGAGTGAAAACGAATGGATTAGTTTAAAACATGCATATTTATTTCATTATCAATATCAATTGAATAACAACATGCATTACAAACAAAATTTGCAATCCTACAGGAAATAAACTACAAATGTAAGGAAATGACATGATAAAATGCAGATTGCCAGCTTCTGAGAACTGGGCTTTCACACTTATTTGCTGCTGAACCAGCCATCTTCAAAGTTGCTTATTGAAACCACTCTGCTCAAAACGGCAACCGGGTGAACTGCCTCTCTGATTTCTTTGGGTTTTGCCTGGCACGCATGTTTGACCAATAACGGTAAGGCCACTGATTCTGGGGAGGAGCTGATGTCTGTCACAACGACTGGACGAATTGTTGACCTTGAACAGTTGAACCACTTGGAAGTTGAGTCTGAATTAATAGGGACTCCTCTTGTTCAGGTGCTTTCATCCTCAAGCTTGGTCTGGGCATAGGCAACAACTGAGGACAAGGGGATTCTGACACCATTGATTGCAGGATATACTCCTGAACTACTGCAGCTTCGGGAACGCCCATTATGTTGGCAACAGCTGGAATAGGACCACCAGGTACCGTTACGCCGCTCGGCGTGAATTCAATAGCTTTTGCCTTAATCAGGTCCGGAACCTTGTGCTTAAAAGCATGACAGTTCTCAATGCTATGCCCAAGTGCCCCGGAGTGGAAGTCGCAACGAGCACTCATATCAAAACCTGATGGTAACTTACCCTTAGGTGGATCCAAAATCCGAAATTCGACCAACCGAAGCACGGAGACAAACACCCAACAAAAGCAAGCAAAACTTGCAACAACTGAGCGTGCAAGTTTTGAACAGTTGAAGCACGGAGACAAACACCCAACAAAAGCAAGCAAAACTTGCAAAACCTGAGGTGCAAGTTTTGAACAGTTGAAGCACGAAGACAAACACCCAACAAAAGCAACATATAAGCACACATGAGTACGAATACAATGACCTCAGCCAACAAGCCTGGTGATGGTCAGCAAGCAACAATGAACAAAGGCTAAATAGACAAGCATAGAAATCAGATGCGACACCCGACGCAGAAACCTTTAGCAACTTCCTTCATATTCAACTGAGCCCGCGGTCTGATATTCTTCCAAACACACACTTCCGGTGGAGTCTTCCATAACAATAACTGATGAACCCGCACAACTGGATGAAGGAGAATCATTAATCTGAACAACACCCTGAGGCGTGATAGATATCCTATTAGAGTCTAGCAAAGTTTGGACTTGGCTTCTAAGCACCTTACAATCATTCGTTGCATGCCCCTGTGCTCCAACATAGTACTCACAGCGGGCGCTAACATCAAAACCTGGAAGATACGGTGGGATCATTGGATTAGTCTCTTTCGGCACTATTGATCGCGACTTTCTATGTCTAATACAACTTAACTCCAAGTGCACAGTCTATCGCGTAGTAATAAAAGATATCGATCCCACAAGGACTCGTAATCAAACTAGTGTTCTCGGGAGGTACTATGTTTAGCTAGGTAGATAATGTTTAAGGGAATAATTGCTATTACTAAAGGGAACTAAAAACGTTACATAAATTATAATTACGTGAATCGATATGCAATAATTATGTTCTTCAGGGATTTGACGAGTTACCGGTATTCAAAATATTTTCAGAATTTATTTAAGAAGAAAATAGTGATCTAAAGACCTTCGTCTCACGATAGTTGTTGACGCTAGTCGCAACTTTAAGGCAGAACGTATGTTGTCGCTATCCCGTTCGGGGTTAAAATCGCTTTTTGGAAATCTCTAAGTTCTAATCTATTTTAAAGTGCTTTCGCTTTTATTAAAACAAATGCCTAGTGTTTACTATCTGGTCCTAGCCGCAGCTGTCGCTTGTTGGTTTGTACCTTAATTAATTTCCCACTGTCGTGGCAAAACTACTTTTAAATAAGTTCTCGCTGTCGCGACGAACGTTTATTCAGGAAATAAGTTTAAACACTCAGGCCATAAACAACTTTTTGAAAAAGAAAGGTTTTAACCGGTTATTATCAAATCCCATCTGAATTATTATTACATACCGATTACTCTGGTTTAGCTAGACATGGATTTGGAACAGGTAAAGCGTAAATAAAAGCAGAAATTTAGAACATACATACTACTGGGAATTAAAGTTACAATTAACGAAATAATAAAAACCTGTAAAGTATCCAATTGGCTTTTGGCCAAATCCCAACGATGTCGGCATGATTGTGTCTCCAAGCCAATAGAGCGTACAAAGGAAATTGTAATAACATAATACAGGAAAAAGAAAGGAAAACAAAAACAAGACTTAAACTAAATTTGCTCTGGAAGATATTTGGGCAACACTTCGTTGTCTGAATGCGGCTCTCCTTTCTCAGCTCCCCTCCTTCCCCTTTTATAGAGGTGAAATACTAACGGTTATATTTTGCAGAAGGTGGACTTGGGGTCAGAGAAAATAGGAAGTAGTGGTCCATTATTATGGGACTTGGAACTGGTTTTTACACGTATACTGAAGTTCTGCGTTTTTGCCTGCATGACGGTCGTCATGGTGTGTGACGGTCAACACCCGTGTGACGGTCGTCATGGATGTGTGACGGTTGTCACAGCAGCAAAATTCGCATCTGCTGTTTTTCATGTTGTTTTCATCTGGTTTTCGTCCATATTTCATCTGTAATTGCTTCTTTTCTTCATATTGCTTTGTTTGGACATGATCTTCAAATACCTGCAAAATATCAGACAAATAACATGGAAAAACCCGAAATCGGATTGAAACCAGTCAAATATTAGTTGAATTATATGTCAATATATATATACGATTTCGCGTTATCAAACTCCCCTAAGCTTGAATCTTTGCTTGTCCTCAAGTAAAAGCAGGAAGAATAAAAGTCGGCAAGCACGAGGCAACTTCCTCGTTCAGAAAGTTGGGAAAAACCGGGATTCTAAATAGGAACAAAACGAGTACGGTGACGAAACTGGACTATAAGTCCTCGGAGGTCTCTTTTTTATGCAAATCGGTCCCAATCATGCTACTGCAGCTTGGTATCAAGGTTCTCGCGTCAAGTTTACCCTGTTTGTTCTAGCGCAATCACATTAAGCCCGTTGTCCATACACTTTCATGGCAAGTCAACCTGTTAGTGAATATGATCTCATTGTTGTTTTGATCTTTTCATTGCTCATAAGCTTATACTATTGATTTTTCAATGAGTTTTTGTACCGTTGGTCTAAATGCTCGGGTGAGGAGCACCTAACTTAGAGGGAACATGTCTCTATACTCGGGCTATATGGATTTCTTTTCATGATTTTTCATCTTTTTAGAGATCATACACTTATTTGCATTGGTTGCTCGCTTAGAAGTGTTTAGGATGGTGCTGATTGCTTGTATAAACTACTTGGGGCTGAGTTTACGTAGAAACTTGAAACTTTGGTACAAGTAGGTAGTGAAACCGACTCGCATAAACCAGGGGTCTAAGGTGTCAAGACGGTACTGGTTTTGTTAGAATTTTCGTCTCGGAGTTTCAAAACTTGGTTTGAACTTTGGCGCATTCTCGTGATGCTTTTGAGGAACAACTGAAATGTTTTTGTTTATGTTGAATAAAGTGGGGAAATTTGTGTAACGGAAAAAGACATATAAATGAGCTTTTATTTGCTAAAGTGGGAAAATGTTTGAATTGAAATTACTGAATTGAAAGTACAAGGAAACGGTAAATAAACGCTCCGCTCCCACACTATCTCAATCAGTGTCCTCACTGATTTGAAAGAATGCGAGATGGAAATACAGAGAAAATGAAAATACAGGAAAGGGAAAAATACAGGAAACAAATAAAGAAAGAAAGAACTAGTCACGGCCTCTGCCTCGGTCACGTCCTCTGTCTCATCCTCTACCTCTGGCTTGGTCGACTCAGGCCTCAAAGTTCAGAGCTCCGGTGTGATAGACATAATCTCGGAGTCCTTCGAATTGCAAGGTAAGATTTGCCAAGTTCTCAGTGATGGCTTCCTGGCCAGTTTGGAGTTGTTGCATCGTGGTTCTCTGCCAAGCTTCAAATTGCTCTACTCGCTGATTTTGTTGCTGCATCATGGCGAGTATCTGTGTTTGTTGGTCGAGGGATCGGGGGAGGTCTTCTTCGGAGAAGTCGGGCTCGGGACGGCGGCGGCGGCGACAGTAGGATGTGACTTCAGAAGGAAGTGGTTGTGATGCCTCAGGTTGCTCAGTTCTGTCCAACTCATCTTGCATTTCGTCAACAGACCCTTGGGTATTGGTTTGAGTTGGGGCAGCGGTAGCAGCAGGGGCATTCAGGTCAAAAAGCCAGTTGGCACGATCCTGTGGGTGCATCCGGGTACGTGACGGCATGATGATGCTTCTGATGGTTTTGCCACGCACGACTGAATGGTACTTTCCATCGGACCTGGAGCGAATGAGGTGAGAAGCTCTGCAATGGTCGGTGTCGAGAAATACCGAAGGAATTGTATGGAGATTCTGGAGTTGGTTACCGAGGTTCAGGCCTAGTGCAGTGGAGGTAACAATCCCGCCAAAGTAAAATGGCTTAGAGCCACGGTTGCAGTTGGCCTGAATGTGGGCCAGGAGGAACGGAGCGGCGTTGATGGGTTCGGAATTGAACACGCAGCGGAGAAAGAAAAGTTCTTTGGAGTTCACCTTGTGGTTGCTATCTCTTGCGAAGATGGTATTGCTCAGCACTCTGTGGAAATACCGGATGGTTGGGTTGTGGATGTGTGTTGCATGCAGAGAATCCCAGCCGTCGGCATTGATTCCGGTCAATTGGGACCAAAGCGCAAAAGCTTCATGTTGAAATTGTTCGGTAATGCGGCGGTGAGCATCTTCGCCGCGAGGGAAATGTAGGATGTCGGCAATCTGATTTTGATTCAATTGGTAGTTCGTGCCGAACATACGGAAGCAAGCGGCGCCGGAATGTTGGCTAAGGTCGCCGCTAGAGGTGAAGTAGCTGAATGAACTTAGAAACTCAAGGGTGAGTTGTTCGTAAGTGGGCTGCGGATTTGTGCACAAATGCCAAATGCTGGATCTCTGGAGCATCCAAGTGACACCGTCAAGGAGGTCGAGCTCCGTGAGAGATGGTATGTGCGGATAGTGGGTCAGTTGTAGCGACCGTTGATGGAAGGCTACGTAGTTTGCTCTCTGTTTCTCTCCGGAGTCGCCTTCGCTGAAATTGATATTGCTAAGGTCAGGGGTTTCATTGTTTCTTGCCATGGTTGGATTATGCTGTTGAATTAGGGGAAGAATGCGGTTTCTGCGGAATGAGAAATTGCACAAGAGTGGTTAATGAAGATGAAATGGGAGTTGGGATTATGTGTAGTAAGGAGGGAAAACGAAATTTTGAAATGGGGTTTGGATGTGTGGTGATGGGAAGTTGATAAAATGGGAGTGGGGGAAGAAACGTAACCTCTGTTATAGCAGATATCAGGTTCTGGACTCGTGACGGTCGTCACACATCTGTGACGGTCGTCACCCGCGTGACGGGCTTCATGGTTCTGTGACGGTCGTCACACCAGCAAATTCTGCAGAACGCAGAATTTTGCTACAGGGGTGCTTTTGACATGTTTTTACGACTTGTAATTGATACCGCAATGTAATAAATCAGCCAAGAAGCATATGATAACATAAAAAACAGAATAATGGAATAATGAATAAAATTGAAATAACATTTAATTGAAATGATTGTTTTTAATGTAATACATAAGTGAAATGAAACAATGCGGAAATAGAAATAATGGAAAGCATACAGAAAAACTGGAAAAAAATAAACTAAACTAAAGCGAAAATCTCAGTCCTTTTGTGCCTTCAATTCGTCAAACTTCCGGGCGTAGTAATCGAGCTGGTCACAAACTAAGTCCATGAAAACTGATAATTCGGCGTGGATGCTTGTTATTTCATTTCTTGCGGTGGTCAGAGTTGCATTGAAGGTGTCTAATCGGTGCAGAACAGTATCCATTTTGTCAGTGTTTTCTTCAGGAATGGGCTCAGGATAGATGTTGTGATGTGGAGGGGTCTCAGGGTCTACCTCAGCTTCGGATACAGCATCCTCATAATACATATAATCATGTGCTTCAGAGATGTGATCACTGTCGCACATGTAATCTTGTGGTGTGGATTGAGGTGAAGGAGGTCCCATAGGCTCATCCAATTCATAAACCCAATTGTCCGTGTTATGGATACTTGTCATCTGATGATTTGGCAATGTGAATAGCTGGACAGGTTTGTCTTCGATAAGGTACTCGTAGGGTCCAGGTCCCATGGTTCTTAAAATGCGCCTGTTAAAGCAAAACTGGATATTCATGGGTCGGACGATGCCAAAACTAGTGCTTGCATTTAGGTGGAATCTAAGGCCAAGCTCTTGGGCAATCATTGTCACGAGGCCTCCTATTAGAATGGGTGATTGTGGTTCCTGAGTGAGGCGTAGGAAGGATCTCATCATAAAAGGCACGACATTCACCGGACGACCCTGAGAAGCACAGAACAAGATAAACAACTCTTCCTTAGATACTGTAGTAATGTTTTCTTCCTTTCCGAAAAGGGTGTGAGCTAGGATCTTATGAAAGTATCTGAAAGCGGGGTTATGAATCTCATCGTTATACATGCCATTTGGGTCAGGGTGATAATCGCCTGTGATTTTACCCCAGAACTGGTTTAGTTCAAAATCAAGATCGTCATCTTCGGCACTGATGAACACATGTGGTCCGCTAGGAAATCCTAGGAGGTTAGCTAATGACATACGGCTATGGGTTTGGTCCATTCCAAACATTCTAAAGGTGATCAGCTCTGTGTTTGATCCAAAACCATAGTTGGGTAAGTACCTGAAGGAACTAAGGAATTCGTAGGTGAGGTCCTTATAGGTAGCAAAACGGGTTTTCAAGGAGGTGTTCTCCTAGCCTAATTGATTAAACAGGAATTGAATGCTATCAGTAACTCCTAGCTTCTCCATGGTAGACTTATCATAATACAGTGTTAAGGCTATGTCTCTCTCAGTTAATGCTTCAAATCTTGCCTTTTGAGCTAATCCTCGAAAATGAACCTTTGTGAAGTCGTACTCGACCATACTCGCAGGTTAGTCGGAGAAAAACAGGAGGAAGGTATGAAGGCTTTTAAAATCCTGAAAAGTTTAAAACAGAAATTTTAAGTCAGAATTTTTAGAAACAAAAGGTGGTAGAAATAAAAACAAAGTTTAAATATAAGAGAAAATAATGAAACAAAAAATAAAAATAGTAGCAATTTAAGTTTAAAATTTTGTTAAAATTTCAAAGTAAGATTTCAAATAAAAATGAGAATGAAATACAGTAAAGAGGGAAATACAGGAAAATTGGGTTGCCTCCCATTAAGCGTTGTTTTTAACGTCAAAAGCCTGACGATAGCTTGGTGACAAGCTATTCGGGGGTTTGAGCAGGAAGCTTGAGCAATGTTATACTGCTGACTTGAGGGTTGTTTTCGTTCTTATTATAATGTTTTAAACGTTGCCCGTTTACGATAAACGGTGCATTCGTCTTATCGGTAATTTCAACAGCTCCACTTTGAAGTACTTTAGTCACTTCAAAAGGTCCAGACCACCTAGATTTTAGTTTACCTGGGAAAAGTTTCAATCTTGAATTAAATAGAAGTACGATGTCTCCCACACTGAATTGTTTCCGGACTGAACTTTTATCATGCCATTTCTTAGTTCGTTCTTTGTAGATACGAGCATTTTCGTAAGCGTCCAATCTAAGTTCTTCTAATTCGTGTAAGTTCAAGATTCGTTTCTCTCCTGCCTCAGTGTAGTTGAAATTAAGTGTCTTAATGGCCCAGAAGGCTTTATGCTCTAATTCTACAGGGAGATGACGGGATTTACCGTAAACTAGTTTGAAGGGTGTAGTACCAATTGGTGTCTTAAAAGCGGCCCTATAAGCCCATAAAGCTTCATTCAGCTTTGATGACCAATCTTTCCTTGAGGTAGCGACAGTCTTTTCCAATATTTGTTTTATTTCCCTGTTCGAGACCTCTACTTGTCCGCTAGTTTACGGATGATAAGGTGTAGCTACTCAGTGTCGGACTCCATATTTAGAAAGAAGTTTGTCAAAAATTCGCGATATGAAATGTGATCCACCGTCACTAATGACGAGTCTGGGTACACCGAATCTAGGAAAGATTGTGTTTTTGAAGAGTTTGATTACTACTCGTGCGTCATTTGTTGGAGCGGCAATGGCTTCTATCCATTTATACACATAGTCTACAGTGACAAATATGTAGTTATTCGCAAAAGAAGACGAGAAGGGTCCCATGAAATCTATTCCCCATACGTCAAAGATTTCTACCTCTAAGATTCCTTTCTGAGGCATTTCATCGCGTCGTGAGATGTTGCTAGTTCGTTGGCATCAATCACATTTTAGCACAACGATGTGAACGTCTTTCCAGAGGTTAGGCCAGAATAGGCCGGCTTGGAGAATCTTAGCGCACGTCTTGGATGTACTGGCATGACCACCATATGGTGCTGAATGCCATTGGGAAATGATGTTTTCTATTTCTTCCTCTGGGACACAGCGACGGTATATGTTGTCGGCCCCTCTCTTAAAGAGTAGAGGTTCGTCCCAATAATAGTATTTCAGATCGTGGAAGAATTTCTTCTTTTGTTGATAAGTGAGATCCGGTGGAAGCACGCTGCAGCTAGGTAATTAACGATGTCGGCATAACAAGGTAATGTGACTTGGGCATAGACGGCTTCTACGACTTTTTCGAGTTCTGGATCTTTCGAGATTAAGTTAGGCATGTCACTTTCTAATTTGGCTATCAGATGTTCGTATGGAAAATCGTCATTTATCGGTACTGGTTCATGTTTGATGCCTTCTATTCGGGATAAGTGATCTGCAACTATGTTCTCGGTTCCTTTCTTATCTTTAATTTCTAAGTCAATCTCTTGTAATAATAGGATCCATCTCAATAATCTTGGTTTGGCATCCTTTTTGCTTATTAGGTACCTAATGGCAGCGTGGTCTGTGTATATGATAATTTTTGCTCCTACTAAGTAAGAACGAAATTTGTCAAGCGCAAATATAACTGCTAGAAGTTCCTTTTCTGTTGTGGCGTAGTTCATTTGGGCAGGATCTAAGGTTCTACTGGCGTAGTAGATGGCATGAAGCTTCTTGTCCTTCCTTTGTCCTAGAACTGCGCCTACAACATAATCACTCGCATCGCACATGATTTCGAACGGTAGTCGCCAATCGGGTGGTTGCATAATTGGTGCGGTGATAAGGGCTGATTTTAATGTTTCGAATGCTTTTAGACAGTCGTCGTTAAAGACGAACTCATCATCTTTCATCAACAGGCCGGTCAGAGGTTTTGTGATTTTTGAAAAATCTTTTATAAATCTGCGGTAGAAACCGGCATGTCCTAGAAAACTCCGTATTTCGCGTACGGATTTTGGAGGTTGGAGGTCTTTTATAATTTCTATTTTAGCTTTGTCGACCTCAATCCCTTTATTTGATATGACATGTCCTAGAACTATTCCTTGTTGGACCATAAAATGGCATTTTTCCCAATTTAGGACGAGGGTCACTTTTACACAACGTTCTAATACCATTTCTAAGTTTTGTAGGCATCCTTCGAAACTTTGTCCACATACTGAGAAATCGTCCATAAATACTTCCATGATGTCGTCTATGAAATCTGCGAAGATTGCCATCATGCATCTTTGGAAGGTTGCTGGAGCATTACAAAGTCCGAACGACATTCGACGGTAAGCAAAAGTACCATAAGGACATGTGAATGTTGTCTTTTCTTGGTCATCAGGATGAATGGGAATTTGGAAAAATCCCGAATAACCATCTAGATACTAGAAATATGAATGTTTGGCTAATCTTTCCAACATTTGGTCTATGAAGGGCAAGGGGAAGTGATCTTTTCGTGTGGCTTTGTTAAGCTTTCTATAGTGAATGCATATTCTGCTTCCAATCACGACTCTTTTTGTTATTGATTCGCCTTTTTCGTTCTTAACTATTGTGACTCCTCCTTTCTTAGGTACGACATGAACTGGGCTGACCCATTCACTATCGGAGATTGGGTAGATGATTCCTGCATCTAGCAATTTCTTTACTTCGTCTTTGACTACAGTGCTTAGGATGGGGTTCAGTCTCCTCTGATGCTCTCTATAGGTTTTACAGTCTTCCTCTATTGTAATTCGATGCATACAGATCAAAGGGCTTATACCTTTTATATCGCTTATGTTATAGCCTAACGCGGCGGGGTACTTCTTTAGGACTTCTAATAGCTTTGTGGTTTCTAGTTGTCCTAAGTCGGCGTTGACTATCACTGGTCTTTTTAGTTCATTGTCTAGGAATTCATATCTAAGGTTTTTGGGTAGTGTTTTAAGTTCTAAAGATGGGTTCTTCGGACCTGGCATATGGTTTGGGGTTAGTGCTAAGCTTTCGCTTAGACTGTCGTCTTTATACGGTTTACGCCAATCATCGTCTTCAAAAATATCGGGTATTTGAATCTTTATTATTTTTGAATACGTGGTCTCTTCATTTTCAAGTTCTCTTATGCATTCGTCAATTACATCTACTAAATAGCAGGTATCGTCTATGGCTGGTGCTTGTAAGAACTTGGTGAGAATGAACTCTATCTTTTCTTCTCCTACTTCGAATGTTAGCCTTCCTTTCTTTACGTCTATAATAGCTCCGGCTGTAGCTAGGAACGGTCTTCCTAGGATAATTGGAGTAACTGAATCTTCCTTAATATCCATAATTATGAAATCGGTTGGGATGTAGAATTGTCCTATGCGTATTGGAACGTTTTCCAGTATACCGACAGGGTATTTGACTGATCGGTCAGCCAATTGTACAGACATTTTGGTTGGTCTTAGTTCTCCCATATTCAGCTTTTTGCATATAGATAAAGGCATAACACTGATACTGGCTCCTAGATCGCATAGAGCTTTGTCTATTACGAACTTTCCTATGACGCAGGTTATGGAGAAACTACATGGGTCTTTTAGTTTAGGAGGCATGTAGTTTTGAATAATAGCGCTACACTCTGCAGTAAGTGTAACTGTTTCGTTATCCTCGATCTTTCTCTTATTTGACAGGATTTCTTTGAGAAATTTAGCATACAAGGGCATTTGAGTGATAGCTTCTGTAAAAGGAATAGTGATATTCAACTGTTTAAGGAGCTCTACAAATTTCTTAAACTGCCCTGTAGTTTTGGAGTTTATTAGTCTTTGAGGATAAGGAATCGGTGGTTTATATGGCGCTGGAGGTGCTTGAGTTTTTTCACTTGCGGTGTCCTCCTTTTCATTGTCTTCCTTCTTCTCTAACTCGGATTCCTTTTCTGCTTGTTCAGTTGGTTTTTGTTGCATGACTGAGTTTTCGGTTCTCGGATCGATCGGTTCGTCCAATTCTTTTCCGCTTCTTAATATGACGACATTTGCTTGCCCTTTTGGATTTTTTTCGGGTTGTCCAAGAAATGTGCCAGCGGGTGCAACAGCAGAGGCTTGTTGTTGAGCCACTTGTGATATCTGTGTTTCTAGCATTTTGTGGTGGGTGGCTAAGGCGTCTACTTTTCCGGTCAGCTGTTTAATTTGCTCGCTAGTGTGTATGTTTTGATTTAGTAATTCTTTGTTTGTTTGAGCTTGAGTAGCTATGAATTTTTCCATCATCAACTCGAGGTTTGATTTCCTAGGGGCAGTCTGGGCAGCAGCTGGCTTCTGATATCCTGGCGGAGCAGCAGGCATCTGCAATGCATTATCGCTTTTGTAAGAAAAGTTTGGATGGTTTCGCCAACCTGGGTTGTAGGTATTCGCATAGGGGTTTCCTTGAGCGTAATTTACTTGGTCTGGTGGGATTCCGGCTAACAATGGGCACTCGGGCGCATTATGAGTGGCGATTCCGCATAACTCGCAGTTTGGAGTTACAACAGCGACGGTTGCAGTGGGGTTAACGGTCAAACTGTCGATTTTCTGTGCTAGAGCATCTACTTTAGCGTTGAACTTTTCAAGGCTGCTGATCTCGTACATCCCACCTTTCGCTGTGGATTTCTCTGCTGGAATGCGTTTACCTCTCCATTGGCAGTGGTTCTGAGACATGTTTTCGATTAGTTGATAGGCTTCGTCGTATGGCTTATCCATAAGTGCACCGCCCGCGGCGGCGTCTACCGTTAATCTGGTGTTGTATAAAAGCCCATTATAGAAAGTATGGATCGTCACCCAGTCTTCTAGACCGTGGTGAGGACATGTTCTCATCATATCTTTGAACCTTTCCCACGATTCGTAGAGAGATTCAGTATCTTTTTGTCGAAATCCGTTGATTTGAGCTCTAAGCATAGCAGTTTTGCTTGGCGGAAAATATCTCGCTAAAAAAACGTTCTTCAACTGTTCCCATGTCGTAACGGAGTTGGATGGTAAGGATTGTGACCATGTCCAAGCTCTATCTCTAAGAGAGAAAGGGAAAAGACGAAGTCTTATTGCGTCTGAACTTACTCCATTTACTTTCACTGTGTCTGCGTATTGTACAAACTTCGTTAAATGTTTGTTCGGATCATCAGTTGCATTTCCTGAGAATTGGTTTTGTTGTACAGCTGACAGCAATGACGGTTTCAGCTCAAAATCGTTTCGAGTAATAGCTAGGGCAGCTATGCTACTTGTAGGCTCCATCTGAGAGGGTGTAGCGTATGCCTTCAGCAGTTTGTTTTGAGGTCCTTCAGCCATCTTTTCTTCTTTAACTGGAGGATGAGCTAGAAGATCAGGAATGTTGTGTCTTCGTTGATATTCGACGATGCGCCTTCTTAGATGTAAGAAGCGCTCTAGTTCAGTGATTGTAGGTTGTAAGATTTCGCCTTGTGAGCGAGTACTTGGCATACAATCGAAGAACGAGTAGAGGGAGAGAGAATTGTTAACCTAGTCTATACTGTGTAACAAAGGATTACACTATTGACTAAACGGGTCCCCGGCAACGGCGCCAAAAACTTGATCGCGAGTTTCTATGTCTAATACAACTTAACTGCAAGTGCACAGTCTATCGCGTAGTAATAAAAGATATCGATCCCACAAGGACTCGTAATCAAACTAGTGTTCTCGGGAGTTACTATGTTTATCTAGGTAGATAATGTTTAAGGGAATAATTGTTATTACTAAAGGGAACTAAAAACGTTACTTAAATTATAATTACGCGAATCGATATGCAATAATTATGTTCTTCGGGGATTTGACAAGTTACCGGTATTCAAAATATTTTCAGAATTTATTTAAGAAGAAAATAGTGATCTAAAGACCTTCGTCTCATGATGGTTGTTGACGCTAGTCGCAACTTTAAGGCGGAACGTATGCTGTCGCTATCCCGTTCGGGGTTAAAATCGCTTTTTGGAAATCTCTAAGTTCTAATCTATTTTAAAGTGCTTTCGCTGTTATTAAAACAAATGCCTAGTGTTTACTATCTGGTCCTAGCCGCAGCTGTCGCTTGTTGGTTCGTACCTTAATTAATTTCCCACTGTCGTGGCAAAACTACTTTTAAATAAGTTCTCGCTATCGCGACGAACGTTTATTCAGGAAATAAGTTTAAACACTTAAGTCATAAACAACTTTTTGAAAAAGAAAGGTTTTAACCGGTTATTATCAAATCCCATCTGAATTATTATTACATACCGATTACTCTGGTTTAGCTAGACATGGATTTGGAAAAGGTAAAGCGTAAATAAAAGCAGAAATTTAGAACATACATACTGCTGGGAATTAAAGTATCCAACTGGCTTTTGGCCAAATCCCAAAGATGTCGGCAGGATTGTGTCTTCAAGTCAATAGAGCGTACAAAGGAAATTGTAGTAACAGAATACAGGAAAAAGAAAGGAAAACAAAAACAAGACTTAAACTAAATCTGCTCTGGAAGATATTTGGGCAGTACTTCGTTATCTGAATGCGGCTCTCCTTTCTCAGCTCCCCTCCTTCCCCTTTTATAGAGGTGAAATACTAACGGTTATATTTTGCAGAAGGTGGACTTGGGGTCAGAGAAAATAGGAAGTAGTGGTCCATTATTTTGGGACTTGGAACTGGTTTTTGCACGTTTACTGAAGTTCTGCGTTTTTGCCTGCATGACGATCGTCATGGTGTGTGACGGTCGTCACCCGTGTAACGGTCGTCATGGATATGTGACGGTCGTCACAGCAGGAAAATTCGCATCTGCTGTTTTTCATGTTGTTTTCATCTGGTTTTCGTCCATATTTCATCTGTAATTGCTTCTTTTCTTCATATTGCTTTGTTTGGACATGATCTTTAAATACCTGCAAAATATCAGACAAATAACATGGAAAAACGCAAAATCAGATTGAAACTAGTCAAATATTAGTTGAATTATATGTCAACATATATATATATATACGATTTCGCGTTATCAACTATCATCCCACCTTTGACAAAATCCGGCAACAACTGACTGTATGACACCGGTAGCTGAGTAAACTGCCTTTCAGGTTTCCTTGGTCTTCGTCGGGCGTGCTGACGTGGTTGACGGTGATTTGACTTTGAACACTTGAAGCATCTGAAAACTGATCCTGAGATGCTAGAATTTCTGAGACAACATCAGTTCCTCCTTCCCCTTCCTCCCGGGAACTGACAACTGATTCAATCTTATCAACTGGGATATAAGTAGTATCTCGAGTCTTTCCATTCTTGAGTCCACTCTCGACATGCTCTCCTATTCTCATCAATTTCGCAAAGCTTGCCATTCCACAACAAAACATTATGACATAGCAACGGCCCTTCAAGGTACCCAAGAGGAGGTCAACCATTTCTCTCTCCAGAAGCGGTTGTTGAACACGAGTAGCCAATTCTCTCCATCTCTACACATACCCCCTAAAGGATTCATTCTCCGCATGAGATAGTTCTTGCAATGTACGCGACTAGGAGCCATATCCAGGTTGTAGTTGTACTGCTTCGCAACGACATTTGGCTAAATCTGACCATGATTTGATGCTATCACTCTCCAACTGCATATACCAGTCCAAAGATGCCCCACTCAAACTATCTTGGAAACAGTGAATCATAAGCTTGTCATCGGTGACATGTGAAGTCATTCTTCTATAGAACATAACCAACTGTAGCTTCAGACAACTATCCCCTTTGTATTTCTCAAAATTGGGCGCCTTGAACTTCGGAGGCACCACAAGGCCTGGCACCAAACACATGCTCGAAGCATTCAGATCAAGAGTAATCTTACTCATCAGGGTAGCCAACTGATCTTCCAACAGCTGCAATCTTCTCATATACTCAACAGTCTGTGGATTCTCAGTATTAACCTGTGGAGCAACTCTTGGAGATGGAACAATCCTTGGAGAATCTGGCGTAGAGAAAGTTAAACTCTGATACTCCGTGTCATCGAGAGAAAATGAATCTTTATCTCTGACAGGAGTTTGCATAGGCTGAGCTACATTGTTCATTGGAGCCCTCTGAATATTGTTCTCTCCTCTATTCGTAGCTGTTATGGCTTCCGTGAACTGACTCAACTGATTCTTCAACAATTTAAAACTCTGCCCGAGTAACAACCAAGTTCTGCTCTCCTGAGTCCATGATCCTTCCAGAAGCTAACTCAAGTCCAATGCGAATGTTGGGAAACCAACTGACGAAGCGGACAAAAGACGGGTAAGCTCCCTATTCCGGCTGAGGATGGATATGCAAAAAATGAAATGCAGATGCAAAGACAATGCAAAAATGCAAAATGAAAAATGCACACACAAGGGATCAAGATCACTGTGCTGAGAAGAACCAAAGCTCTGGCTTGACAAGCACATAACACTGCTCTAATAGGAACCAACTGATACCAATAATTCTGATTCAAACTGTAGAGAAAACCGGGTAATCTGAAGGCAAAGGCTTCCTGCATAACCCCAATCCCACTCACCGGTATTGACCTAATCCACTAATAAAGGTATGGCATCTTATGCATTTCCCAGCATCACAGACTTTCACGAAATGATGATACGTTCACCATTTCTGGTTTGGTATCATCACTCCCTGAAGAGGCCTCACTTAGCTGAGTCACAAGTGATCGGTCCCCAGAGTCGACAACCCTTCAAACCAACAACCCCTGAAGCCCAAAGGGCTGGAAAAGAAGTGAACCGAGAGAATCTCGTCTGAGGGTGGATTTTGTGAGACACTAGTACATACAAAGCATGCACGCGCCCACTACTTTCCACAACTAATACTAGGTATACACTCAAGCCAGGGTCTGGCTTATCACTCATCAGAGCCTCCCTCCCACAACAGCACAATAATGATATCATACTGAAAATAAAGTGCGGAAAGTAAAATGCGATAAATAAATGCAAACCCAACAGATAAACACGCAAGCGCTAGGATTGACTCGCATAGGGGACGAGAAATGGTCCCAGCATAGGGGATGGGAAAAGTCCCCAGCAACTATAAGTCCCCAACAGAGTCTCCAGCTGTCGCTACTGCGAAAATAAGGTGTCGGAAAAACAGAACAGTCGCCACCTTTCGTTATTTATCCTTCAGAACGGGAAAGGAAACGATCGGAAAAACCTGATGAAAAGGTATAAGACAAGGTCATCGCAACCATGTATGGGTTTGGGAGTCGGTTACGCAAGGGGAAGGTATTAGCACCTATCACGTCCATCGTACTTGATGGGATCCACGCTTGTTGTGTTTATCTGACGGGTTGGTTTCACTATCTACACTAAAAGTCTGGTCTGGAAAGAAAAGAAAATGACTCGGCAGAACACAACAGTTATATGCCTACGTATTCCCGTCTGGAACGAGAAATCATAGTCAACGTAGTTCGCCTAACTACGGGTGAAGAGCGAGGAAGGTTTCTTGCCGAGATATCGCATCTAGTGCCTACGTACTTTCACAGGGCGTGAAATATCAGAGCAAACGTAGTTCGGGCTAACAAGACCATAGGCTGGTTTAAAAGTTTTACCTGAGTAGGGTTAACAAACGGTTCTAGCAGTTTGTGTATGCAACTCGACCTTTGGAGACTTAGGCGTTTACCGTTTGTGGTAGAACCAAGAGTTAACAAAACTCTCCTTATGAAAATGGTTTCCAAGGATTAAAGGTCATAAGGGACAAAAAGAAGTTTGATCTTTGTTTTGAAGTCTTTTAGAGAAGAAGTTTTGAGTTTTGTTTGTAACTCATGTTGCACTAAAGACTTGGACTTAAGAGTGAATGCGTCGCATGTCACCCAAAAGGTACCACACTAAACACCCAAGCCATTGAAGAGAAACTCTCCAACAACCCTTTCTCAAGTGCTTAAGGCTCATAGGATACAACACGTGTTAATCTTTATTAAGTGTTTTAAAGATGTTTGAAGATGAGAAGAGAAAGGACGCACTAAAGGGGAACTAATCCAATCCTAAAGTTGCCATGCAAAGTTGATCCTATGATTGAGGTTAGGAGGGAGCTACCTAATGTTATCATGCATGGTTAGAACCCTAATGTCTGTCACATTCCAACTTGAACCAGAAGGAATGGAAATCCTAAGGGAACATGGCAAAGGAAAGTAACAGCAAAAGAAATAACGGTAAAGAATAAAACTGTAAGTAAAATGCATGCAATGCAGCAATACAAGCAGAAGGAGACAAACTCGACTTCTAGAGCAAACAAGCAAGAGCAACACAACACACAGGCAAGGGAGACAAACTCAACCTTCAGCCAACAAGCAAAGCCAAACAGTAACAGACAAGCAGAGGGAGACAGACTTAACCTCTAATGCAGACAAGCAAAGGGAGCTCAGCTCAACCTTTCAATGCACTTAAGCCTAAACAAACTACATGAAATCCTATTCTAATGCAACACACAGTCACACAAATACAGTCAATCAGCAAACACAGCAAACAAAACAGCAAGCCAGCAGCTCAACAGCAAAACAGTCTTCTAGCAGTAAAGCAGCCCAACAATCTGTAGTAGTCTTCATGTCCAAGTTATACATCAAGAGTAAAGGGAATAAGGCCTTCACCTTCAAGCTTCAACTTGCTCCACCAAGAGATGATAATCAACACAAAGATTATTGCATGATGAGGGGAAGCATAATGGAAACCAAAGGAATCCATCATGGCACTCAACCACTCATCTAAGATTGGTATCCTCAAAGGTTTTACCTTTTGTGGTAGGCCTTGAGTCCTTCCAAAGGAGGGACTAGGCTCCCACAAAGGAACCTTGCATCATTGGATAGGAAATTGAATGCAAACCAAGGCAAACCATATTTTTGAAAAAGGAGGCAACTCCTAAAGGCTCTAAAAAAACCTAATTCTACAAGCTCTAAAAGCAACTCTCTAAAGGGATTTAATGCACAAAATTAAGCCTTAAGATTAAGTCTACAGAAGCATCAACATGTCTACTAAACAATCAAAAAATATTTGGAAACTTATCATGAACTAATGGCCACTTTTGAAGTTCAACTAGGGGAAGCACTATGTTAGAAGCACCCTAAAAACAACCTAAGTATTAAATCTAATTAAAATACTAAATCAACATCTAAAAATCTATGAATTTTTCGAAGGGATCCTAAATGTGTTGAGAACCTATGGTAAAAGGATCAGAGCCTAAATCAATGTTGAAGGTCACTAAAGAAATTCTAAACCAAAAGGTATCAAATGAAACTTCAAGTGGGGAAAGCTCTAAACACCTAGATCAAACCTATGCTTAGGGTCATCTAAAAAATTTAAGAAAAATCACACAATATCCTACAATGTGTCAACATTCATCATGTAAAAAATCAGAGATCAAATCCAAACATTGATATAGAAACAAAATTCTAGAAGTTAACATGGCATTATTTCTATTCATGGAACAACACATAAAAGAAAAATACAAAATTAAATGGAAAAAGAATTAAAATTGCAATTAAAAAAGATGACAATTTTCTACACATTCTCAAATATCTCCAGTATTTTTCTTATGATTTTATGACATCATTTACTATTTTTTTGGAATTAAAAACAAACAATGTAATTAAATGGAAATAGAAGAAAAATGAATTAAAAGGAAACAGCAAGGGGGTGCCTGAAGTAATTTCCTATGTTATATTCCTATGTGGGCCTTGCGCTGAGAGGTGTAAGTAACGAACCGGATTGGGCCCAGTTGAGTGTTGGAACTCAGCATTTGTTAAGCAAAATGCAGCGTTTGCTGCATACATGAGGCCAACCGTGCACGAATCTGGGCCACACGATGCATGGACATGGTCAAAGCGCTGCTAGCGATGCAACGGTCCTTGTTGCGTCTAAGAATTTAAGTGAAAAACTGAGGGAATTGGACACGGCCGGTGGGGGACGGTGGTGCTGGTGGCCGGAATTTTTTCCGGTCATCTTCTTCATTTCACCAACAATGGCACTTTCTCATTTCTTCACCAAAATTAGTTTTTCTTTAACCAAAACTGCGTATTTTTTCATGTAGAATCCAAATATCCAATTTGTTTTCACTTTCCTCCATTAAAACTCAGAATTTATAAACCTCCAAGAATCATTCAAGAAAATAAATTTTCTTAAAACTCCAAATTGATGATACTAATCTCTTCCTCTCACTTCCTACATCATGAATATCGAATTCTTTTCCATTTTCATCCACTAACAAGAGAGAAAATCAAACTACAACATAGGGTGTCAATTCTTGAATTTTCATGGAACCTAACCAAACTAATCCTAAAAGCTTCTACATACTCCAATGATCATAGTTATGTAAAAATGGCACAATAACTCATCAAGAACAGAGCATATGAATGAGAAGTAAGAACCTTGTTCGGAGCTTCATTGGTGGACTGTTCTTGCACGAATTCTTGATCAAAGTTGTTCAAAATCCTTCAATGATCCTTATTTGGCCCAATTGTGGCCCAATTCACTCAATCCAAAATTTTGATTTTCCTCACTTTTTCCTTTGTAATTTCCATGAACATGGTGAGTGGAAGCTTCCAATTCTGTTCATATCAGTTCCTTATGATGCAAGGGGTCATGTGTGGCTGAGATTGATCCCTTGGAAATGAATGGATGGTTGATTTTGAATTTGTAACTTAAAGTTCAAGAAACCATGAAAATCCGCATGTAAATGAATCCATTTCTGATTTCTGGTTTAGCCATTGTTCTTAAAATATTATTTGGACTCAAAAAATGCACCAACATGACATAAATTGATTTAATTGGCATTACATCGAAACTAGGCCTTTTCAAACTTCTTTTCATGAAATTTTCTCCATACATTCTCATTTCCAAGCTATTTCAATGATCCCTTGAGGTTTGGTTGACCAAATAATCCAATTTGGAGCAACTTTCAAGTTGGCAAGATTTCCATTTGAAGTGTGAAAAGTGGTGAACTTGACCTATAATGAAAATGACCTGTAATCTCACTTTCCCAAAATACCCCTAAATTGTAAACCTCATAACTTGAGTTCTACAAATCAGATGAAATACTTCTAGTACATTTTGGAAATCTAAGACCAAGACCTACAACTTTCATGTTTGCCAATAGTTGATTAGAAACATCCTTCTAGGTCAAAAGTGCCTTGGAAGTTGGTGGACTTTCACAGATAAAATTCACATTCGTCTGATGACCTGTAACTTGTCTAGATCATAACTTGAGTTCTATAAATCCAATCAAGGACTGCTAGTACTCAAATTAAAGCTAAGAACATGCTCTACAAGTTCCATTATGGTCAAAAGTTGAGATAAAACTTGTATCCTGAGATAAGTGGGGCATAGACCATCTTTACCAAACTATAATAGCATTTAACTACACACTGAGCTACAACTCCACACTTGCAGCATTCTGAGGAATCACAAGCTTCTCCCCCACTTTGATCATTCCCACTTCTGCAGACAAAGGTTAAACAACAAACATGTATCGACAATGTTATTACACACATGTCGCATACAAGGAAACAAATAACATTAGACAACATGGCCGGACGGACCGACCTGCTATGATACCACTAATGTAACACCTTTCTAACCCCACAGAATAATACATAATTAATCAGAGTAAATTAACATGCTTTCACAAAAGAGCGTCACACAATTTTACAAAATCTCAACATTTACCTGTCATATTCATGTAACATTGAAATAAATAGTCATGCTATTAAATTTTCATCTTGCATGTAGCAGAGGATTTAATTTATTTACATAAATCCCTTCACAGAATATTCATGTTCATCACATAATCATCAACACATAGGCACAGAGGTCATTATCGCATATTTCAAATACATTTAAAACACAACTTAGAATACACAATATATCTCTAAGGCATAAACCCCGCGATCCCAGTGTTACATAACCAGAGCATGACTTGACCCAACATTATTAAATACTAACAACTGCACCAACAGCGAACTCGCAACTACTAACAATACTACTCCTTGGCACCTGCACGATGTCATATAGGACATCATTCCAGCAGAAGGGTGAGAAATATTATCATAATAATCAATGCATACAATTATATATATATATATATATATATATATATATATATATATATATATATATATATATATATATATATATATATATATATATATATATATATATATATATATATATATATATATATATATATATATATATATATATATATATATATATATATATATATATATATATATATATATATATATATATATATATACACACACACACACACACACACACACACACACAATTATAGAATACATATAACCCACATTTTCTCACCACAATTCATTTCCATTATCAGATGCATCACAACGTGCATATAAACAAACATAGACATTCATCAAGAATTTTCATCATGCATACATCCATAAATCTCAACATCCCACATAAACATACACATGTTATGTTTTATCCACCAATTCACTATTACACGTTCACATTTCTCAATTACACAAGTAATACACATACGCATATTCCACAATTCTCACCAAACTTCATCATAACTCATCATATACTTTACAAAGCATACTTATATAAACAAATATGGACAATCATCAAGCATATTCATCATGCACATATCCATAGTCCTCCTCAATCCATATAACATACACATAAGCATTTTTGCATACAACAATCTTATATTCACACTCTCAAATCAACAAGTCATGCACACACGCATGCTTCATACAACAATCACAAATATGCCATGTGACTCAATGCAACTCATGCCATGTGGTACCAACACTTGTTATCATTTTTCGGTTTTTACATTTAAACCGGGTCCACCCTTCTAGACCGATAACAACAAAGCCCTCCCCCTAGGCTTTCAAACCCACCCTTCTAGGTTTGGGACAAGCCACTAGTCTCCACGAAACTAGAAAAAATTGCCTCTTGACTAAATGATGCATATGCAATCAACCAACTAAATGCACTTAAGACCGTTCTCGCATCTTAATCCCATGCATTTCAAATAAGTCATCACATACGAATTATAACATGATTGCACACACAACATATCACAACAATCATCAATGTATTCATTTATCAATACCATTATCACATCATCAAACAATGCACACATATCCAAGATATGTTCCCAAGCATTTCTCATAATTATTAAACAATGCACACATATCCATTATATGTTCCCATGCATTCTTCACATTTAATCACATGCACACAATATGCATTTATAACATCTATCAAGCAATGCACACATATTCAAAATATGTTCTCATGCATTCTCAAGTAATTCATCATACAAGAATTACATCATGCTTACACGCATAACACATTTACCACATAATGCACATATATTCACAATATATTCTCATGCATTGTTCACATATAATCGCATACAATCAATATACATTCACAATATCGTGCCAAACGGTGACGAATTCATCACAATAATCATGCATTTTAAACATGTTAAAATAATGCATACAAATATTTGTCAAAAGAACGCAATTCATATTTGATCCTATCATCTAGGATTCACGCTCAAAGGCTACCCACAGTACAACATATCATAACATAAAACATGCCACTTAGCTAAGGATTAAACACCATCAAGCTAAGCAAAACAACGCGTATTGGAATCACAGAGAAAAGAAAACTCTGTCATGTTCGCTACCATTCGCCTGGCGAAGCCATTGGCGAATGCTCGCTGCCAGTTCACCTGGCGAACAAGCTGGCGAAGACCACTGGGAGTTTACTGGAATTATTCGCCACTACACTCGCTGGGATTCGCCTGGCGAACCCACTCGCTGCCTCCTTCGGCTGGCGAACAAGCCAGCGAAGTCCACTGAGAGCTACTGGAATTACTCGCCAGCCACTCGCTGGGCTTCGCCTGGCGAAACTTCGCCCTCACTCGCTTGGTGAGAGCCAGCGAACCTGCGAAACCAGAATTTCCCAATCTGCCCGAAACCCTCCAAACCACAGAAATCACCCGATTCTTGTCAAACCAGTCCCAATAACTAGTTAAACCACACCTGACTAGTCTACGCTAACCATTTCAGTTTCTAACTGATTAAACTCCGATTCTACCGATTAAATCTCCTTTGCCCTAAATGGGAAAATGGTGGAAATTCACAACAAACCAAACCCACACATACATAATCATACACATGGATTAAATAACAATGTTTCTCACCCTTACCTCGGTTTTATCAAAGCTTGAAGTTGATTCTTGATGATTTCTCCAAGTTTACCTCTTCTCTTCTCTTTTCTCCTCTTCCTCTATTCTTTCTCTTCTATTTTCTTTCTATCCAATTCTTTCCACTTATCCCTTATATATTTCTATTATTTTCTTTCCTTCCCATTTCTCTCTTCAATTATCTATCAAATAAATCCAATTAATCCAAATCATTAAGATTAATTCCAATAAATCAATTAATTAACATAATTAATTAATGAAATTTGGGTTGTTACAGGCGACTCTTCTGTCATTACCGGCACCGTTTTTCGCAGTAGCGACAATTACGCTTTGAAAGAACCCTCGAAAGAGGAGGAGATACAGGAATCTCTATATTTCACAGGAACACCTGACAGTGATACTTTGACCAGGTTGAAAAAGGCTTGGGGAAAAATCCATCGGAGAGGAAAATGTTTTTTGGGTAAGGGCGACTGTAGAGCCTATGGACCATATGTGGAGTGGATCCAGGAGAGGATAGAGAGAGTGTTGTTACCATTCCTGGTCAGAGAGCCTTTATATCCTTTTGTAATTGAAGAACCTACGACAATAGACATTCAAAGCTATAACAAGCTATGGGTTAAGAAAGATGAGTTACGCCAAGAGAATGAAGAGCTGGAAAAGGAGGTCAGTCAACTAAAGAGCGAAAAGATTGAAGCAGCCTACTTGGCCAAGATGAAGACAGAAACCTTGAACAAGGTGGGGAGAGAGTTGACTGAAGAGATTCGTGCGCGAGAACGAATTGGTCAAGATTTAAGAAGTAATGGTAATGTTCTTAAAGACAAGAAGAAAGAGCTGGAAATGGCGTACTTAAAGATATCCAAATTCAATGATCAGTGGAACGCAGCTTTAACCGGCAACAAAGGAAGAGAAGATGAGCTCCATAAGCAGATTGACAGAGTGAAGACACAACTCAGGATTAAAGATGAAAAAACTTTATTGGAGTCATCTCGTCAGTATGAAAGTGATCGTAAGTTACGAGAAGCTTTGTCAATGCTGGAAGAATACAAGATAAGAGCAGAACTAAAGAAACCAAGACTCGAAGATGCTTTCAGGGAAGATGCTTGGGAGGAGTATGCTCAAGGTTTGAAGGATGTCATCAACAGAAGGGAGTCACTCATACAGGCATTGGTTATAAGGCCTGAACATCCAGATACAAGGGAGTTGTTAGAGGAGTTTCAGACTCGCTACCATGACTGAAGGGAGAGTTACTTGATGCAGTTTTCTATTTATTCTTCTTCTCTTTTGTTATTATCTTGTATTAAGACCATCACCAGGCTTGTCGGATGGGGTCGTATTCATCATTTTTCTGTTGTATTACTTGATGTTATGTTGTGTACGCTGACTCTTGCCCTCATTTTATTTATGAGAAGAGATTTGGGGTTCTATTTGTTGCTTCTTCTATCTCCTGTTTGTTCGTGGAACTAGAATCAAGGGGAGAATTTCCCTGAATCATATATACATGCTTGCATTTTGCATCGTCATTATCATTTTACATAGCAGGTGTTCTTGGGACCGTTAACCTTATCTTTGTGTGGTTTTCTTCAGTTAGTTTTTAGGATAGCATATTAGATGTTTCACAGATACTCTACAAGGGGGAATCAACAAAGGGTCATGGATCAGATACAACAAGAGATGCAAGAATTCAGGGACCAGATGACACAGTTCATGGATATGATGCAGGGAGTTGCTAATGGGCAAGAATAGCTCAGAACCCTAGTCCAGCCACTGATTGCCAGGATGGATGGTAGTGGTGTCTTACATGGAGGGACTACTGTCGTTCCTCCCCCGGCTGATGGTAGCACTCCTCAGGCTAATGTGATTCCCACTGTTGTTATTCCTCCGGGTGGAGGTCACCAAACAGGAGTTCATGTAACAGGCGCAGCGCGCGTTGCACATGGGACTGCAGGTCCTCAATGGGAAGAAGACGAACAAGATGATGTTTTCTCAATGGGAAACTTGGGCGTGGGCCTTCAGACTGATGCAGAAAAAGGTTTAAGATGATTGAGGAAGAGATGAAGAATCTCGAGAACCAAAACTCTTTGGGGCTCGACATGTCTAATCTAGGGTTGATACCAGAGGTTAAGATTCCACCCAAATTCAAGGTTCCGGACTTTGATAAGTACAAACGGACAACCTGTCCCAGAGTACATCTCAGGTCTTATTACTGGAAGATGTCTACTTACTCAGACGATGAGAAGTAGCTGGTGCAATTTTTTCAAGATAGCTTATCAGGTCCTTCTCTAGAGTGGTACATGGGTCTAGAGACGATGCATATCAGAAGTTGGAGGGATCTAGAGGAAGCTTTTGTCCGTCACTATCAATATAATAGTGATATTACACTAGATAGAGTTCAGTTGCAGAATCTATTTCAGAGAAACAACGAAGGATTTAAAGAGTATGCCCAGAGGTGGCGAGAACTAGCAGGAAGAGTCCAACCTCCGGTGGTGGAGAGGGAGTTGATTGATAAGTTCGTGGCAACCTTGCCAGGAATATATTATGAGAAGTTGATTGGAAATATGTCTGGAAGTTTTTCTGATTTAATCATAACATGTGAAAGGGTAAAAAACGAAATCAAATTGGGAAAGATACAAGGCGGAAAAGGGTCTACCTCAGGAGCGAGGAAAATGTATGGAAATTCAAATAAAAGAAAAGGGGACTCCAATGTCATAACAGCTTATAGAAACAGAAACAAGAACAGAGTGCAGCGTCAACAACAACATCAGCCTCAACAGCAGCCGCAAATCGCTAGCATAACCATTCCAGCGGCACCTCAACAACCAAATATTACACCGTGCCGATTTCAAGACCGAGGAAGGACGGTCAATAGGCAGTTTGACACGCCACCTATGTCATACTCTCAACTATTACAACATCTACTACAGTTACAGCTTATCCAGAAAAGAACTTTGGCACCATTTACTGGCACGCCTCCCCCAGGCTATGACGTGAATGCAATGTGCTATTTTCATTCTGGTGCCCCGGGCCACAACATTGACAATTGCAAAGCTTTTAAGCACAAGGTCTAAGATATTCTTGACACTAAGGCAATTAATTTTACAAACGAGACCCCGAAAGTGAATCAAAATCTAATGCTGAATCATGGGGAACCCGAAGTTAACGCCGTTATCGAGGAGGAAAAGCTGAACCTGATAACTGACATGGCAGTGTTGAGGACGCCGCTGAGTTTTGTGAAGAGCAGATTGTTAAAAAGTGGTGTTTTCCTCGGTTGTTTGGAAGGCTGTGAGGGATGTGTTATGCACCCGGAAGGTTGTGTTCATCTGAGGAACCATATTCAAGGTTTGATGAATGAGGGTATTTTGCAGTTTGATGGAATAGAAGAAGAAGATGTGAAAGAGATTAACAATGAGCGGGATGAAATCGCCATGATTTCGATCCCATACAAAACAATCAATATTTCAGCGCCTCCGAGGCCAGCAACATAATCATCACTACACCCGGACCAATACCTTACGAAAGTACCAAGGCCATCCCATGGAATTATGGAGCAGAGGTATTCTGTAATGGATATAAGCAAGAGTTGGCAGGGACGTCATCTGGAGGACCATCTGTTGATAACGTTGTTGGAGCCGAAGGTTTTACCCGAAGTGGTAGAATGTTCTCCCCACTGGAGGTTAATGTGGAAAGAACTGATAAAGGAAAGGGTAAAGTTGTGGCAGAAGAGAGTCAACAACAGTGAGTACAGGACTCTTTAGTCAAAGATACTGGGGAATTTATGCGACTCATTCGCAAGAGTGATTACAAAATCGTGGATCACTTACAACAAACTCCCTCTAAGATCTCAAATTTATCTTTGTTGTTGTGCTTTGAGGCACATAGGAATACGTTGTTGAGAATTCTGAGCACTGCCTACGTACCGCAAGAAATTTCGGTCAATCAGCTTGAAGGGGTAGTTCCCCATGTTAATGCCGGTAATGGCTTGGGTTTCACAAATTTAAATTTGACTCCCGCTGGGAGAAATCATAACCATGCCCTACACATATCCATTGAGTGTAGGGGGCTATTTTGTCGCATGTATTGGTTGATACAGGGTCATCACTCAATGTGTTGCCCAAGAAAGCCTTGATGAAATTGGAGACCCATGGTGTGATTTGTACTCCCAGTGATCTGGTAGTGAGAGCTTTTGTTGGGACTCGAAGATCAGTGTTTGGAGAACTTATGTAACACCCATTTTAGTTATTTAGTTATTTTGGTGTTATTTTAATTATTTTATGTGGGTGTGCCCTTAGGGGGGTGTGTTTGATGTGTTGTAGGTGATCATCCTTGATATGTAAGGATTAGTCTTGGTGACATGGAGTGGAAATGATAATATTATAGTAATAGCAATATTGGTGATATTATTATTATTATTATTACTATTAGTATTAGTATTAATATTAATTTGGTGGAATATTATTAGTCTTCATATTATTAATATTATTATGAATATTATTATTATTATTATTATTATTATTATTATTATTATTATAATTATTGGGATTATTATTATTATTATAAGATTTTAATAAGTGGAATGGGGAGAAAAGGGGATATTAGAGAAGTTTTCTGTGAGAAGAGGAAAAGGTACGATAAAACGGTTTAGGAGCAAAGGTGAGAAGGAAGAACAAGGGAAGAGAGGAACAAGGCTAGGGCTTCCAAATTCTTCCAGATTCTTCATCAATTGAGCAAATAATTGAGGTAAGGGGGGAGAAACGGATTGGGATGGTATTTACATAAAATTGGGTAGAGGGGATTCCTTAACCCCGTAGGTATTCTAATGAATATGTTTGAATTGTTGTTATGATGTTGATTGTTGTTGTTTATAGTGAAATATATGTATATGATGATACGTTGATGATTTGTTGTTACCACTGATGAAGGGGTGTTGTTGTTGGTGAGTTCCTATATAACCTTTGTGGTTTGGATAATGACCATGAGTATTAGTGAGGTTCTGTATAATCTCTGTGGCTTTGGAAGTGACCATGATATAGGTTCTGGGGTATAATTCCTATAGTAATAATATGAACATGAAATAGGTACCGAGAGGAAAATTAAGGAGCATATAGGTTCTGAGTGACTCGGAGAGTGCCGGTAAAGTATTTGATGTTGGTATATGAGCTTAGAGCCCGCTAATGTCCGAAGCTGGAAAGAACTAGTTGAAGCTTTTGTAAGGCACTATCAGTACAACAGTGACCTTGCACCGAATAGAGTCCAGTTGCAGAATCTCTCTCAGAAGAGCAGTGAATGCTTTAAAGAATATGCCCAGAGGTGGCGAGAGCTTGCTGCTAGGGTGCAACCACCAATGGTAGAAAGAGAACTTGTGGATATGTTTGTTGCTACCTTACCAGGGGTGTACTATGAGAAACTCACCGACAATATGTCTGGAAGCTTTTCTGATATGATAATCACCGGTGAACGGGTGGAGAACGGGATTAAGATTGGAAAGATCAACGCTGGAGAAGGATCCTCATCCGGAGGAGGAAACAAGAAAGTGTTTAGAAACAAAAAGAGAGAGGGGGACACTAATGTTGTATCCAGTTCAAGGAGAAGAAACCGAGGTCAGAATAGGCAGCATCAATAGATTTCTAGCATCACTATTCCAGCGGTTCAACAATCACAACAACAACAGCATCAACAACAACAGCAACAACGACCGCAACAGAATCAACAGGGGTATGGCAGATACCAAGGTCGTGCAGCAAATAGGCATTTTGATACGCCTCCTATGCCTTACTCTCAGTTATTGCAGGCTTTGCTACAATTGCAATTGATTCAGAAAAGGACTTTGGCTCCTTTGACTGGACAACCTCCACCGTGGTATGATGTCAATGCCCATTGTGAATTTCATTCGGGTGCTCCAGGACATACTATAGACAATTGTAAAGCCTTGAAACATAAAGTGCAAGATATGATTGACAGTAAGGCTATCAATTTTTCTAATGATGCCCCAATGTGGTGCAGAATCCCATGCCGGATCACGGGCAGGCTGGGGTTAATGCTATTGTCGAGGAAGAAGTGTTGAACTTGGTGACCAATGTTGATGAGTTTAAAACACCCTTAAGCTTTGTGAAAGCCATACTGCTACAGGGAGGTGTTTTCTCGGGATGTGTTGAATGTTCTGCTGATCCTGAGAGAGGATGTGGTTTGTTGAGAAGCGGTATTCAGAAGATGATTAATGACGGGGTTTTACAATTTGAACATTCTGTTGGGAAAGAATTTGAGGATGTAGTGGCTGAAGAGAAGGATGAGATTGCGACAATCTCCATCCCTTACAAGACTGTCACTATCTATGCACCAAAACAGCCAACGGTAATTATCACCAAAGCAGGTCCTATGCCGTTTGAGAGCACTAAGGCAGTTCCGTGGAACTACGGAGCCGAAGTGCATTGTAATGGGAAGAAGATAAACTTGAATGATACTCCTGCAAGTTCAGTTGACAATTTAGTGGGTGCAGGAGGTATTACTTGCAGTGGCTGAGTCTTTTCGTTGTCTGAGGTAATTGCTGATAAGGTGGACAAGGGGAAAAGACCGGTAGTGGAAGAGACCTCTCAATCTAGGGAAAGAGAACCTTTGTTGAAAGATGCGGAGGAATTTATGAGGATGATCCGGAAAAGCGACTACAAGATAGTCGATCACCTGCAGCAAACTCCGTCGAAAATATCTATCCTGTCGTTGCTCCTTTGCTCTGAGGCGCATAGGAATGCATTGCGTAAAATACTGAACACTGCTTATGTGCCACAGGAAATTCCAGTTAATCAACTTGATGGAGTGGTGGCACACGTAAACGCAGGCAATAACTTAGGCTTCACAGACCTGGATTTGACACCCAGAGGCAGAAATCACAATTGTGCGCTGCACATATCTTTGGAATGCCGAGGGACTGTCATGTCTCACGTGCTTGTGGATACGAGATCTTCTTTAAACGTGCTCCCGAAGAAAGCATTGATGAAGCTAGATATGAAGGGGTTGATCTGCACGGCAAGTGACTTGGTGGTGCGTGCGTTTGACGGAACCCGAAGATCCGTGTTTGGGGAGGTAACTTTGCCGATTCAGGTTGGACCTGAAGTCTTTGATGTTGTATTTTATATCATGGATATCTAGCTGGCCTACAGTTGTCTGCTAGGTCGCCCTTGGGTCCATTCAGTTGGGGATGTTACATCAACTCTACATCAGAAGCTAAAATACATGGTTGGCGGAAGCGTCGTGATGGTATGTGGAGAAAAAGATATCATGGTTAGTCACCTATCTTCTTTCAAGTATGTTGAAGTGGATGGAGAGATCCACGAAACTCTCTGCCAAGCCTTCAAAACGGTAAAGATCAAAGACAAGACTCTTGTTGTGAGTAAAGAGCCTGAGGTGGCTATGTCTTCCTTCAAGGAAGCACAAGTTGTGGTGCAAGCTGGTTCGGCCCAAGGCTGGGGGCAAGTGATTGATATACCGCAGAAGCAAGACAAATTCTTTCTGGGGTACCGCCCGTCGTCTTCACAGAGCAAGCCGAAGTTCAAGGGGCCGGTCAGGTTTACTAGCGGAGGTGTCTTCTTTGAGCAGATCAGCGCCATTTCTGATGACGTAGCTGGGGACAGTGACTGCGACATGGATGCCTGGATCAAGCCATGTATTCCGGGACAGAGCCTACGCAACTGGTCAATTGAAGAAGTCATTCAAGTGATGACTGAACAGTAATGCTTTGTTTTTCCAGTTATTGTACTACCCTATGTCCTACCCGGGGCATAGCGGTATTTTATTTCAGGGCCTTACTTGTTTATGTCTGAACACTGTTTATCAATTAATCAAAGGGCGTTTTCTCATGCAAATTTTGTGATATCTGTTTTTCTTATTTTTTTTCTTTTCTCAATAAAATGGCAACGTGGTTTATATTTGCTTGCAAATTGTTTGAAACATTTAACCATTTTCATTGCAGGATTCCTATTGAAGATGACACCGATCCAAAAGCTTTTATGACTCGCTTCGACTTCGATCAACCGATCTATCAAGCTGAAGAAGAGATTTATGAGGCTGAAGACCTGCATGAAGAATTAGCCAGACTTTTGAAATAGGAAGAGAAAGTCATTATACCTCATCAGGAGGAACTTGAGGTCATTAATCTGGGTTATGAGGAAGTGATCCGAAATGTACGGATAGGAGTTGCGCTATAGAGTGACGTCAAGCAAAGCATGGTCGAGATGCTTCGAGAGTATAGTGACATCTTTGCTTGGTCGTATGAGGATATGCCTGGGCTTGATACCGACATAGTGGTTCATCTCTTACCGTTGCGGGATTCTTAACAGTGACTACCTACCCTCTGTGGGTCGCTAACATAGTACTTGTACCGAAGAAAGACGGTAAGGTGCATATGTGTGTGGATTATCGGGATTTGAACAAGGCGAGCCCTAAAGATGACTTCCCGCTTCCTCACATTAACGTATTGGTCGACAATATGGCTCAATTCTCGGTGTTTTCTTTCATGGATGGTTTCTCGGGTTATAATCAAATAAAGATGGCACCAGAGGACATGGAGAAAACTACCTTCATAACACCGTGGGGAACGTTTTGTTATAAGGTGATGCCTTTCGGCTTGAAGAATGTCGGAGCAACATATCAGCGTGCCATGACAACGCTCTTTCATGATATGATGTATAAAGAGATTGAGGTTTATGTTGACGATATGATTGCTAAATCCCAAACAGAGGAGGAGCATCTGGTTAATCTGTTGAGGCTATTTTAGAGGCTTAGAAAGTTCAGACTGAGGTTAAATCCAAATAAGTGTACTTTCGGAGTTCTGTCCGGAAAGCTATTGGGGTTCATTGTCAGTGAAAAAGGAATTGAGGTAGATCCTGCAAAGATAAAAGCAATACAAGACATGTCAGCGCCAAAAACAGAAAAAGAAGTCCGTGGTTTCCTGGGGAGATTGAACTACATTGCTCGGTTCATATCTCATCTCACAGCCACGTATGAGCCAATGTTTAAGTTGTTAAACAAAGATCAGGAGGTTGTCTGGAATGAAAATTGTCAAAAAGCATTCGACAAAATAAAACAGTATTTGCAGGAGCCTTCAATATTGATACCCCTGGTAGCTGGAAGGCCATTAATCATGTACCTGACGGTTCTTGAGAACTCCATGGGTTGTGTTCTCGTTCAACACGACGAGGCTGGAAGAAAAGAGCATGCGATTTATTACTTGAGTAAAAAGTTCACAGATTGTGAGTCCCGTTACTCTATGCTCGAAAAGACGTGTTGCGCACTCGCCTGGGCTGCCAAACGTTTGAGGCAGTATATGCTCAATCACACAACCATGTTGATTTTGAAGATGGATCCGATTAAGTATGTCTTCGAGAAGCAGGTGCTTTCAGGAAGAATTGCTAGATGGCAAATGGTACTGACAGAGTATGATATACAATATGTTTCTCAGAAAGCCATCAAAGGAAGTGTTTTGTCAAAATACCTTGCTGAGCAGCCTATCGAAGATTATCAACCGATGAAGTTTGAATTTCCTGACGAGGATATCATGTTTCTCAAAGCAAAAGATTGTGAAGAACCACTACACGGTGAAGGTCCAAAGAGAGGTTCTCAATGGCAAATGATATTTGATGGTGCTGTCAACTCTTATGGTAGCGGAATTAGGGCAATTATTACCACTCCTCATGGTACCCACATCCCGTTCACTTCCAGATTGACATTTCCATTCACCAACAATGAAGCTGAATACGAAGCATGTATCATGGGTTTGGATGAAGCTATTGATTTGTGAATCAAGAACTTGGATGTATATGGCGATTCAACGCTGGTCGTTAATCAAATCGAAGGAGAGTGGGAAACTCGTCAACCGAATTTGATTCCTTACAGAGATTATGCAAGGAGGTTGTTACCATTCTTCGATCGTATAGACTTCCACCATGTACCAAGAGCGGAGAATCAGATGGGTGATGCTTTGGCAACACTATCTTCGATGTACAAGGTCAATTTCTGGAATAAGGCTCCCAGAATTGTCATTTCTCTCCTGGACAGACCCGCTTTCGTATTTGCCATTAAAGAGACTGCTGATGGCAAGCCATGGTTTTATGATATACCGAATTCCCTCAAGAAGCAAGAGTATCCACCAGGAGCTTCGGCTCAGGATAAGAAGACGCTGAGGAGGTTGTCTGGCAACTTTTACCTTAACCCAGATGGTGTACTATATAGAAGGAACCACGATTTGGTACTGTTGAGATGTGTGGATGAGAAAGAATAATTGTTGCTTATGGAAGAAGTCCACGAGGGTACTTGAGGGGCCTCCTCTCAAGGACCTAGAGTGTTTAGTGTACACCCTTTGGGTGATATGCGACGCATTCGCTCTTAGATCATAGTCTCTAGTGCAACATGAGTTGCAAATCAAATTCAAAACACTTCTTCTCTAAAAAACACAAAAACACTTCAAACTCTTTTTCACCCTTTGGGGTTCTTAATCAAGGAAAATATTTTCACAAAAAGAGTGTCGTTAACTCTTAGTTCTACCGCAAACGGTAACGCCTAAGTCTCCAAAGGTCGAGCTGCATACACCAACTGCTAGAACTATTTTTTAACCCTACTCGGGCCTAAAAACTTTGAACCAACCTGTGGTCCTTTGAGCCCGAACTACGTTTGCTCTGATCTTTCGTACCAGACGAAAGTACGTAGGCACGAGACGCGATGTCTTGGCGAGCAACCTTCCCCCCTTCCTAGCCGTAGTTAGGTGAACTACGTTGACTCTGACTTTCCCATTGCACGTGGGAGTACGTAGGCACAGAGCGGCGATGCTTTGCCAAGTCAGTTCTCTTTTCTTTTCTTTTATCCTTAAGCCTTTAGCTAGATAGTATCAACACACCCTTTTAGATAGACAATAATGCATGGATTCCGTCAAGTACGACAGACGTGAGGGGTGCTAATACCTTCCCCTTGCGTAACCGACTCCCGAACCCAGACATGGTTGCGATGACCTTGTCTTTTCCTTTTTCTTTAGGTTTTTGCGATCGTTTCCTTTCCCTCTCTTTGGATAAATAACGAAAGTGGCGACTCTTCTGTTTTTTCTGCCGGTTGTTTTTCGCAGTTGCGACAGATCCAAGTTAGATAAGGGTCGTAGGCTCTACTGTTGCTCTTCCCCAGAAAAGCTTTCCCTTTTCGGCAAATATTGCTCCAAGCCTGCTCAACTCAAGCTAAGGTATCATTGATCGGTGGAGTTTACTTGTGTTTTTCAAACTGTTTGTGTCGTTGGTTATGCACTGTTTTTATCTGTTTTTGAATCTTTGGTTTATGTTATCTTAGTTATTTACAGTCGTTTTTATGTTAGTCTTATTTTGAGGTTTGTATTACTTTTGCCGCTGGTGCATTTGATTTGGTTGCTTTTAGTGTGTTTTTGGCTGTGATTGGTGGCCCGACATCCGTACTGTTTCAGAGGCAAAGAAAAGCCAAAAAAGTGGAAATCAGAGGCCTGACACGGGTACCCGTGTTGCACACCACGGACCGTGTCAGGGACGACACGATTGGAATGACACGGTCAAGATGAGCAGAGGAAAATGGAGAACATAAGAGCAACACGGGTGCCCGTGTCACACAACACAACCCGTGTTGCAGCCCCTGATGATGAAAAGCGCACTTCTTAATTCAGCAGCCTGACACGGCCACCCGTGTCCCATGACACGGCCCGTGTCAGGGCCACTGAGAGTGAATTTGTTGTTTTTCTGATTTTTATGCTATCGGACCTGTTTCGAAGGGCATTTTAGACATTTTGCTATGTAATTTGAATTTGGATATATGAGCCGCTTTTTGGCCAAGACAACACACTTTTGGATTGGGAATAGAATTGACACAACTGAAGAAGGAGATTTCCGAAGAACGAAGGATCGATCAAGAGCGGAAGCAATTGATGATCCAAGTGAACCAATTTCAATTGTAATGATCTTTTCCTTTTTTATTTCTAATTGCATTCGTTTTGATTAAGAACATGAGTGGCTAAATCCCCATTTGTTAGGGGGTGGTCCTAAATTGCGTTGTATTGACATTTGTTTGGATTATTCTATGAGAGCTATTTTTATTCACCTTATATCTTTTATTTTGAAACGATCTTAGTGCTCATTCGTATTGGAAAATAGAATTTGATTTACGATTAGGTTTTGGTCTGGAAAGTCAACCTAATGCTTTTACAAAATAACATTACGGTAGATATTGCTTAGGAATGGGGATATCCCGTAACACGTGTTTTATGTCAGGGCTATTGCTTGATGCTTTTCATGGGCACTGAGGAATTAGTGTGCATGAAATTCACCAAAGGGTTTTTCATTAAGGAATTAAGGAGAACTGATTTTGAAAACTGATGTATTTAGGTTAAAAACAATTATCTCAGAATAATCCTACATGGTTTTTACTCGCAATTTGTCCACTTCCCTAACATTGTTCTTAGATTAATCTAAAAGTCAACTTTTACTCGCTTTGAAACTTTGCTACCAAACAACTCCCAAGGCATTTTTGTTCCTTTGAATACTAAAACTCCTGTTAATTACTACGCAGTCCTCGAGATCGATACTTGAGACTTTTTCCCTTATTACTACAATCGGTACAAATAGTACACTTGTTATTTTCCCGATCAAGTTTTTGGTGCCGTTGCCGGGGACTGCCAAATTAAAGTTGTTTTTAGGATCCAAAATAAATTTTGTTGCTCTGCGACTAAAATTTTTATTATTCCCTGCATTCTCTCTGTGCTTGTATTATCTAACGTTTGTCTAATTATGTATACGAGGTCAGGCCTCAGCTAAATATTCTTTTGATACAGAACCAGAACGAGCATTACACAAAAGACGGAGAAAAGCTAAAGTTAAAAGACTAGAATAAATAGAGGAAATTATATATATGCATAGCGACTCCGAAGCAGAGAGAGAGAGAGAGAGACAACACCTGAAACTATTCAAATGGCTGGGAATCCACCTCAGCCTGAAAGACTGTTAGGAGACTATGGAGGGGCGAATGCTCAACCAAACCGGATGACCATTGTGAATCAACCGGTGAATGTTGCACATTTTCAACTACACCCTTCCACCATCCGTCAGTTGGAGAGCAAATCGTTCGCTGGAAGAATCAACGAAGATGCAAACAAGCATCTTCAGAGATTCCTTACGACTACCACATCTTTGAAGATAGAAGGACATCCCGAAGAGGCCAAGAGATTGGTTATGTTCCCGTTCACACTCACTGATGATACGGAAGAATGGTTTTACTCGCTTCCAGCTGGGAGTATCACAACATGGCAAGAGATGGAAACTGCGTTCCTTAATGAGTATTTCCTTGCTTCAGTGTTTATCCGAAAAAGATATGACATTGCCAACTTCAAGCAAAAAGAAGGAGAATCTTTAGGGGATGCATATAAGCGGTTTAAGAGGTGTCTGACGGCATGTCCTACTCATAACATGGACGCCATCGAGCAGATGCAGAATTTTGTGAATGGATTACGACTCAAAACAAAACAGCTTTTTGACACAGTGGCCGGTGGCTCAACCAACTTCTCAACAGCCACTAGTATCAAAAGGATCATAGAAGCAATTGCAGCCAACGAGCATCTTGAGTTGTATGATTGCACCATGAACCAACCGGAGGGTAAGATTGATTTGAAGCTGGCTGAGCAGGTCGTTAAAATGGAGAACCAAATTACTGTCGAGGTAGAGAGAAGGTTAAAGAAGATGAATATTGGAACTCAGACAGTGGCCCAAGTCGAACAAGTTCAAGCACCACCTTGTGAAATATGCGGTGGACCGCACTTTACCGTGCATTATGTAGCAACTCAAGAGCAGGTGGAACAGATTAATATGTTGAGGCAGAATAATCCTTATGCCAACACATATAATCCGGGTTGGAAAAATCACCCCAATTTTTCATGGAAAGATCAGCAAGGAAAAGTACAAAAACCGGTTCAAGGCCAACAACCATATCAACCTCAGCAGCAACAATACCAACAACCACCGTACCAAGCTTAATATCAACAACAAGCTCCTAGGAAAGTTGATTGGGAGGTCGCCATTGAGAAAATGGCTGCCAAAAGTTCTCAATTTCAAGAAGAGACAAGGAGCAACTTAAGGAATACTGGGGCATCCATTAAAAATCTGGAAGTACAGATGAGTCAAATTGCTCAACAACTAGCGAGTTCGCAAGCGTCGGGTACACTTCCAAGTGCTACAGTACCAAACCCGAAAGATCACCACCAAGTTAAGGCAGTAGTAACAAGAAGTGGAAAATCCAAGGAAGTGGAGGAAGAAGAAACTGAGCTAAATGATCATATGGTTGAAGTGGAACTGGAATTAAAAGAAAATGATGTGGTTGAAGAAGAAATGGCAACACCAGCACCGGTAGCTAAAGAAAAAGTTATAGAACCAAAACCGGTGATCAAGCTACCTTATCCATTCAGAATTAAAAAGAAGGGACAACAAGAGAAGAATTTCTAGAAGTTCCTTGAATTGTTTAAAAAGTTAGAGCTGAACATTCCGTTGTTGGAGGCACTAGAACAAATGCCCACCTATGCTAAATTCATGAAGGACATCATTGCTAAGAAGCAGACTAGTGAGTCCGAACCTGTTATTCTAACTGAAACTTGTAGTGCTATTCCATGCACTATTGGTGATAGGTCATTTAAGAGAGCTCTAATCGATCTGGGAGCAAGTATTAGTCTCATGCCATTGTCCATTTACAAAAAGTTGGGTATTGGTGTTGTTCAAGACACTCGGATGACTCTCCAATTTGCGGATCATTCGGTTAAGTGGCCCTATGGAGTGGTTCAAGATGTTCTGGTTAAGGTAGATAAATTTGTGTTCCCGGTTGATTTTGTGATACTTGAGATGCCGGAAGATGAAGAAATTCCTTTAATTTTGGGCCGGCCATTCTTGGAAACCGGGAGAGTCATGATAGATATGGAAGGTGGTACCCTCACCTTGAAGGTTTATGACGAGGAGTTAAAAATTTATGTTCGAAATACAATGAAGCATAAACAGGATTTTGGCACGAGTAGCAACATACAAGTGCTAGAACAAGTTGTAGAGAGTGAACATTTGGAGAATGTGACCCAACTGCCCCTTGAGAGAGTGTTAAGCATGTCAATTTTTAAAGAAGATAAAGAAGTGGATGAGAATGACATGGAAGTGGTTGAAATGTTGGAGACTCAACAATTTCAAAGAGGATCCCGACCACGCCGATGGGAAGACTTAAGGCAACCTATAGAGTTGGAAGGAAATGAAGAAAAGCCTAAAGGTTCAGAATTGAAACAACTGCATGAGAATCTCAAATATGTATTTCTCGACACCGAAGAAAAATGTCCCCCCATTATTAGCTCTAGTTTGAAAAATGTCCAAGAGGAAAAGTTGATTGGAGTTTTAAAAAGATTTAAGAGTGCTATCGGGTGGAAAATCGAAGACCTCAAGGGTATAAGTCCTACAGTTTGCATGCACAAAATTCTTATGGAAGAAGATCACAAACCGGTCGTGCAACCCCAAAGGAGACTGAACCTCGTTATGAAGGAGGTAGTAAGAAAGGAAGTCGTGAAGCTGTTGGATGCGGGACTTATCTATCCTATATCAGACAGTTCATGGGTGAGCCCTGTGCACGTGGTGCCTAAGAAAGGAGGTACAACTGTGGTGACCAATGAAAAGAATGAATTGATTCCTACGCGTACGGTCACTGGTTGGAGGGTGTGTATTGACTATAGGAGACTTAATTTAGCCACGAGAAAAGATCAATTTCCGTTTCCATTCATTGACCAGATGTTAGAGAGATTAGCTGGGCATGACTACTATTGTTTTCTGGATGGGTACTCTGGTTACAACCAAATTGCGGTTGCGCTGGAGGATCAAGAGAAGACGACTTTCACATGCCCGTATGGAATTTTTGCTTACAGGAGGATGCCATTTGGGTTATGTAATGCCCCAGCAACATTTCAAAGATGCATGACTTCTATTTTTGCTGATATGCTTGAGAAGCATATGGAAGTCTTTATGGATGACTTTTCTGTTTTTGGTTCATCGTTTGATGATTGTTTGACTAACCTTTCACTTGTTTTGCAGAGATGTCAGGAAAGTAACTTGATCCTAAATTGGGAGAAATGTCATTTTATGGTACGAGAAGGCATTGTCCTTGGTCACAAAATCTCATACAAGGGGATCGAAGTCGATCGAGCAAAAGTGGAGGTGATATCTAAGTTACCACCACCTGTGAACGAGAAAGCTATTCGAAGTTTCTTAGGCCACGCGGATTTCTACTGTAGGTTTATAAGAGATTTCTCCAAGATAGCTAAACTATTGACCTCCTTGTTAGTCAAGGACAAAGCATTTGTGTTCAATGAGGAGTGTACTGACATGCTCGAAAACCTGAAAAATAAGTTAGTGTCAGCACCGATTGTGATTGCCCTTGATTGGTCTCTACCGTTTGAGATCATGTGTGATGCCAGTGACATCATCGTGGGGGCTGTGTTGGGGCAGCTGAGAGAGAAGCTGTTGCATGTTATTTACTATACTAGTCACGTGTTGAACCCTGCACAGATGAACTACGCAACTACCGAGAAGGAGTTGTTAGCTGTGGCGTATGCCTTTGACAAATTTAGACAATATCTGTTGGGTTCCAAAGTGATTGTTTATACTGACCATGCTGCCTTAAAATATCTTTTTGCTAAGCAGGAATCAAAGCCCAGGCTCCTGAGATGGATCCTACTTCTCCAAGAACTCGATGTGGAGATTCGTGATAAGAGAGGGTGTGAAAACACTGTAGCTGATCAGCTCTCGCGGATGTCTCCGATTGAAGAAAACGAAGACAAGCGCCCGATAAAGGATGAGTTTGCTGATGAACACATCCTAGTTATTAATGGTGTTCCGTGGTTTGCTGATTACGCAAATTATTTGGTCGGGGGGATAATACCTGACGACTTTGATTCTAACAAGAAAAAAAAGTTTGTTCATGACTGCAGGTTTTACTTATGGGATGACTCGTTTCTTTACAAAAGAGGGGTGGATGGACTGGTCAGAAGATGTGTTCCTGAAAATGAGCAGAGGAAGGTGCTTGAAGCATGTCATAATTCGGAGTATGGAGGTCATTTCAGTGGTGACCGCACTGCGGCCAAAGTCCTCCAATCGGGGTTATATTGGTCGTCTTTGTTCAAGGATGCCCAGGAAGTAGTGAAGGAATGCGAGAGATGTCAACGGACTGGAAATATCTCCAAAAGAAACCAAATACCGCAAAATTCCATGTTGGAAGTAGAATTGTTTGATGTTTGGGGGATTGACTTTATGGGGCCATTCCCACCATCCTTTGGAAAGAACTATATACTGGTGGCAGTTGACTATGTTTCGAAGTGGGTAGAAGCAGTAGCACTACCAACTAATGATGCGAAGGTAGTGGTAAGGTTCCTGAAGGAGAACATATTTTCTCGGTTTGGAGTACCGAGGGCTCTTATAAGTGATGAAGGAACTCACTTCTTGAATCATCTCATGGAAAGGTTACTACTTAAGTATAATGTGAAGCATAAAATAGCTACCCCTTACCATCCTCAAACCAATGGGCAAGTTGAGGTGTCAAATAGACAACTCAAGCAAATACTAGAGAAGACAGTGCGTGCCTCCCGTTAGGATTGGGCAGTAAAGCTGGATGATGCTCTTTGGGCGTACCGCACTGCGTACAAAACACCCATCGGTATGTCCCCTTACCAACTAGTCTATGGTAAAGCTTGCCATCTGCCTCTAGAGTTGGAACACAAGGCATTATGGGCATCAAAAGTCTTCAACCTAGACCTCACCAAAGCAGGAGAGTCTAGAACTCTCCAACTCCATGAGCTAGAGGAATTCCGGAATCGGGCATATGAGAATGCCAAAATTTACAAAGATCAAACAAAGAAATGCATGATCGAAGAATTCAGAAGAAGGAATTTTGGGAAGGACAGTTAGTGTTGTTGTACAACTCCCGGCTGAAACTCTTCCCGGGAAAGCTTAAATCAAAATGGTCAGGACCGTTTATCGTACATAAGGTGTTTCCGCACGGAGCAATCGAGCTGAAAAATCAAGCAAACGGAGACATTTTTAAAGTAAACTGTCAGCGATTGAAACCTTACTACGAGGGGCAGCAGAAGGATCGAAATGATGTCGTTCATCTCACAGGATAAGATGAAGGACAGTCGAGCCATGCGACGTAAAACGAAGCGCTTCGTGGGAGGCAACCCACGCATTTTACACTCACGTTTTCGTTTTGCTTCTTGTTTTAACAGATTTTGGTTGACTCGCGATTCATCGGTGAAAGAAGGTTGTCGGAAACCAGAAGAGAGCGAAAATTTTGAAAAATCAGTACCCTGACACGGGTGGCCGTGTTGCACAACACGGGCCATGTCAGGTTGTATCAAAGCTGGGCCAAAATTTGTGAAGTCAGGGGTGTGACACGGGTGCCCATGTCGTGTGACACGGCCCGTGTCATAAATATCAAAAAATTCCATTACCTACAGGGGGTGCAACACGGGTGCCCGTGTTGTGTGACACGGCCTGTGTTACAAGGATTAGTGAAGTGCATTAGTCACCAGGGGTGCAACACGGGTGCCCGTGTTGTATGACACGACCCGTGTTGCAAGGCGCGCAGTAAAAATGTATTTTTACCCGTGTGGGGCCCACCTCTTTACTTCCCACTTATCTCTTATAACCCACCAATTCCCCTCATTTTACCCTATCACATTCATCTCCTACCTTCTTCCACCTCACAAAACTTAAAACCCCATTGCCTCCTCTCCGCAAAAGCTTCAATTTCCACAACACCCACTCATCAAATGCACCTCCGCTCTTCACAAAAAACGTTCCCCTCATCCTTGTGGTCGATCCTACGGTAACGTTTTTCTCTAACGGTAACTTCAAATTTTCTGTGTTTTTTGTGTTTTGCAGGATTAAGCATGCCGCCTCACAGAGACACTGGTAAAGCTGTGGCCGAAACTTCGCGCCCTAGAAAAAGAGCACACCGAATGACGAATCCTCATAACATACTGTTTGAAGACCCGTAACACTAGAGGAAGTATTCAAGCATGGTAAAACGTAAGATTACTCCGACCAGGTATATCTGCAACAATACGCTTGATAACTTGGGGCTGAGAATAGAAGTACATAGAATGTTTCACATTCTCGGTATGTTGGAACTTATGCGATTCGAAGCGCCGACTTATGAGCGCATAACACCTGAATTTCTAAGTACTTTAGAATTTCAGCTCAAGCATCGATGGACAGGTACAAAGGAGGAATACTATGAGACACTGAAATTTCGTCTATTCGATACCGATCACAGTCTGACGGTAGCGGAATTGGGAGATATTCTGAAGCTCCCCATTTTTGGACCCGGAGCGCCTCCGAGTAATTTCAGTGCAGGTGACTTTTGAAGGGCCATTATAGGTAAAACTGATTATGTCGCGAAAGCGGAAAAAGCTTCTGGCATTCATAACCCGTGATTCAGGTATGCACAAAAAGGGCTGGCATACACACTTTTTGGCAGGGGTGACAGCACGGGAGTGGCAACTCAGAGGGAGCTGTACTTATTGTATGGCATGGTGAATCAAGAGCTGATTAATATAGCTGCCTTTGCAACTGATCATCTGAAGCGGGTTGCTAACACGCCTTCAGGCGAAATAAGTGTCGGCGGAATGATAACTCAAATCTCCAATCACTTTGGTCACGGTCCTCTCCTGATGGAGGAACCCACGGTTATAGGTAAGACAAAGATAGACCTAGCCAACCTAACCGCCCAAGGTATGATTCGAGTCTTTGATAATTACTACTCCTTAGTAAGCCGAAACAGTCATCTCCTAGCTTTACCTGCACCTGACTTTATTAGTATTCAAAATGTGAATAACTGGTTGTATGAGAACACAATGCAGGATGAAGACGACCAATTTTATGCTGGTACAGGTATAAATTTTTTTGATGAGGAAGGAGATCAGGCAGAAGAAGCCCCTATACCGACTACTCGAGTCTCACCCCATCAGGAGTCCGGCTCCGGCTCTTGGAGTTTGTCACAGAAAGAGTGGGATTGGATGGAGAATGAGGTACGTTACCTCCGGAGCGAACAGACAAGGCAAGGAGAGGAACAAACGAGGCAAGGTAACGAGCAAATCCGCCAAGGAAGAATGATAGGGGAAATGCACGAATGGATGCGGCAGATGATGCTGCGAGACCGACCTCCTCAACCATGAACTCTGTGAGTCCCCTTCTACTTGTGTTTCAACAGTGGGGACAATTTTGAATTCAAGTGTGGGGGTATTTATTTGTGTGTTTATTTTTTATTATTTTGTGTGTTTTTGTTTTTTTTCTTTATGTTGTTATTTATTTTAAGTATAAGTTTGAAAGCATGATGGAAGTTCCACACTGAAAACCCCCTGATATTGAGCTAATAAATTTTTTTTGGTTTGAGAACTGTTTGGTTGAGATGTCTGCGAGGAGGTGATAAGAAAGTATATAGAATGCTCAGAAAAAGAACCGTGAGGAGGAAATCGGAATAATCCTGAGAGATAGGTAAAACGTAAACACCCTGGGTTTCACGAATAGGAACGAGTCCAACGTGTAGATTTGTACCATAGTGCGTTGATCTGAGAAGTACCCCTAGTAGTTTATTTTGACAATCGGGTTTAATCAATAAGAATCGTGTGTGCAAGGTTGATGAAAAAAATATTGAGCAAAGGCACAGAGAAAAAAAAACAAAAAGGGCAATTAGACGAGTAATCCTTCTAAGTTGGGTAACCCTCACCCGGTTATTCAGCCCAACGGCGGTCGAACCTGAAATCCATTCAAAAATAATAACAGTGCCAAAAAAAGAAAAAAAATGTCGTTGATCAATCTTGTGCACGCGAGGAAAAATCATAAAAGTCGTTATAGTGATTGTCTGAATGAAAGGGATGAAAATCGAAAAAGAAGACTTAAGTACAAAGCATAGTCGGAGAGGTTACCAATAAGGAGATTAAGGTCTGTGGTTTTGCCGCGGTCTAGTGTTTGTGTGTTACCTATTTTGACGGAGTAAGCCGAGATTAATCCTCATGGGACTTGGAACGAGAAACTCACGTATGAGTATCATTACCGTAACTCGCAGTTTTATGGACGGTTTAGTTGGCGAAAAGATATATATATAGTTCTGTGTGGCGAGCTTCTTGCTTGAGGTCAAGCAAAAGTTTAAGTTCGGGTGAGTTTGATCGGTGGAGTTTACTTGTGTTTTTCAAACTGTTTGCATCGTTGGTTTTGCACTGTTTTTATCCGTTTTCGAATCTTTGGTTTATGTTATCTTAGTTATTTACAGTCGTTTTTGTGTTAGTCTTATTTTGAGGTTTGTATTACTTTTGCCGCTGCTACATTTGATTTGGTTGCTTTTAGTGTGTTTTTGGTAGGGATTGGTGGCCCGACATCTGTACCGTTTCGGAGGCAAAGAAAGGCCGAAAAAGTGGAAATCAGAGGCCTGACACGGGTACCCGTGTTGCACAACATGGCCCGAATTGCATAACACGGCCCGTGTCAGGGAGGACACGGTTGGAATGACACGGTCAAGATGAGTAGAGGAAAATGGAGAACAGAAGAGCAACACAGGTGCCCGTGTCACACAACACGGCCCGTGTTGCAGCCCCTGATGATTAAAAGCGCACTTCTTGATTCAGCAGCCTGACACGGCCACCCGTGTCGCATGACACGGCCCGTGTCAAGGCCACTGAGAGTGAATTTGTTGTTTTTCTGATTTTTATGCTATCAGACCTGTTTCGAAGGGCATTTTAGACATTTTGCTATGTAATTTGAATTTGGATATATGAGCCGCTTTTTGGCTAAGACAACACACTTTTGAATTGGGAATAGAATTGACACAACTGAAGAAGGAGATTTCCGGAGAACGAAGGATCAATCAAGAGCGGAAGCAATTGATGATCCAAGTGAACCAATTTCAATTGTAATGATCTTTTCCTTTTTTATTTCTATTTGCATTCGTTTTGATTAAGAACATGAGTGGCTAAATCCCCATTTGTTAGGGGGTGGTCCTAAATTGCATTGTATTGACATTTGTTTGGATTATTCTATGAGAGCTATTTTTATTCACCTTATATCTTTTATTTTGCAACGATCTTAGTACACATTCGTATTAGAAAATAGAATTTGATTTACGATTAGGTTTTGGTCTGGAAAGTCAACCTAATGCTTTTGCAAAATAACATTACGGTAGATATTGCTTAGGAATGGGGATATCCCGTAACACGTGTTTTATGTCAGGGCTATTGCTTGATGCTTTTCATGGGCACTGAGGAATTAGTGTGCATGAAATTCATCAAAGGGTTTTTCATTAGGGAATTAAGGAGAACTAATTTTGAAAACTGATGTATTGAGGTTAAAAACTATTATCTCAGAATAATCCTACATGGTCTTTACTCGCAATTTGTCCACTTCCCTAACATTGTTCTTAGATTAATCTAAAAGTCAACTTTTACTCGCTTTGATACTTTGCTACCAAACAACTCCCAAGGCATTTTTGTTCCTTTGAATACTAAAACTCCTGTTAATTACTACGCAGTCCTCGAGATCGATACTTGGGACTTTTTCCCTTATTACTACAATCGGTACAAATAGTACACTTGCTATTTTCCCGATCAATCATCCTCCAACAATCCGGTGAGATACGGAGATTCTTGTATCACCTCTTCCTTAGGAGGATCTCTTAGAGCGTACCCAAACTGCCTAACCAACAACGATGGGTTATAGTTGATGCAACGTTTTCTTCCAACCAACGGGACGTTAGGAAATCCACCGCAACTGTAAACAATCTCTGTACCAAGCATATCTCTACCAAACTAGATAATATTATCAACAGACAACCCCATAAACCTCCCAGACCAATCTGAAGTACCTGCAGTATTAATTAAAGGACCAGATTGGGGAAGATGACTAGCAAACCACATGTACAACAAAGGAACACAATAAGATACGTTCTTTCCCTTATGGTTCTCATTCTTGTAGTGAATAGAATGATAGACGTCACCCAGAAGCGTAGGTACCGGACTCCCTGAAGCAAATATGCAGAAAGCATTTATGTCTACAAAATCTGGAAGATTAGGAAATAGCACGATACCATAGATACAAAGATATAAAATAACATTAAACACCACCCAACAAACATATTTGGCAAACTGTTGAGCTTTCTCAACCAGAAAAGATAAAGGGAACCCAGGCATGCCACTCCTCTTGGCCATTCCCTCTTTCAGCTCAAAAACATCCAAATGCAAAGCAGCAGCGAGCTTAGCCAGATCAGGCTCAGCATCAGAGTGATAGAATGGCATCTGATCCAATATAGGTACCCTCAACAACACAGAATATTCCTCTAAGGTAGGCGCCAGAACATAATCCGGAAAAGCGAAGCACCTTAGCTGTGGGTCATAGAACTACAGAAGAGCATAGAGACCATTCATCTCATATATTGAAGGTTTGCAGAAGACACTCAGAAGTTTCCCCTAGGATTCCTTGAAGTCTTCCATCACTTTCTTGTCAGCCACATAGATCAAACTAAATAAAGATCCAACATTAAGAATTGAGAGCTTATATGCCACTGTCTTCTTCAAAGACTCCATGTCAGGCAAAAAGAACGAAACCACTAGAATCGAGGAGGAAATATGCACCTGCAACATAAATACATGTTAATGAAAATGCATATGAGAATGCAAATACAAATGCAAACAAGGGATCAAGATTGTTGTGTTGTTGATTAAGAAGAACCCGTGCTCCGCTTTGACAAGAACATAGCACTGTCACTGATAGGAACCCTTGTAACAAGAACACAGATTCATATTGTAACAAAAACTGGGTAGTCTGAAAGTCAAAGTTTCCTGCATAACCCAATCCCTCTCACAGGTATGGACCTATCACTGACAATGTTCAACATCCTATGCGTTCATCAGCGTCACAAACTTTTGAGAAACGATGATACATTCACCATTTCTGGTTTGGCATCATAATCTCCTGAAGAGGCCTCACTTAGCTGAATCACAAATGATCGGTCCCTAGAGTCGACAATCCTTAGAGACAAAATCCCTTCGAGCCCAAAGGGCCAGAAAAGAAGTCATCCAAGAGAATATCGCTTGAGCACGAATTTCGTGGGAACTAGTGCATGCAAAGCATACAGGTTCACCACTACTTTCCACTTCTAATGCTATGTTTATACTTAAGCTCGGGTTTGTCTTATCTCTAAGTGGAACATTCCCTCCCAACAACACAACAAAACTGATATATACAATGCTGAAAGTAAAAATGCAGAAAGATAAAGTACAACACATATATACACACCCAAAAGATAAACAAGCAAGCGCTAGGATTGACTCGCGTAGGCGATATTCCGGTCCCCAACAGAGTCGCCAGCTGTCGTATCGCTGCAAAGAGGGGCCGGCAAGGACAGAAGAGTCGCCACCATTCGTTATTTATCCCAAAAGAGGGAAAGGAAATGATCAGAGAAAACCTAACGAAAACGGGAAAAGACAGGTCATTGCAACCATATCTCGGGTTCGGGAGTCGGTTACGCAAGGGGAAGGTGTTAGCACCCCTCACGTCCGTCATACTCGACTGGATCCGTGCTTTGTTGTCTATCTAAAAACGGTGTTTACTATCTAAGCTACGGCTCAGGGACAAAAGAAAAGAAAAGAGGAGTCAATAGAGCATCGCCGCTCTATGCCTACGTATTCCCTCGTGCAATGGGAAAGTCAGAGTCAACGTAGTTCGGCAAACTACGGGTGAAGGTGAGGGAAGGGTTGCTCGCCAAGACATCTTCGTTTTTTGCCTACATATTCTCATCTGGTATGAGAAATCATAGCAAACGTAGTTCGGGCTAACAAGAACACCGGTTGGTTCAAATGTTTTATCCGAGTAGGGTTAAAAGTTAGTTCTAGCAGTTAGGTGTATGCAGCTCGACCATTGGAGACTTAGGAGTTACTTGTTTGCGATAGAACCAAGAGTTAACTAAACTCTCCTTATGAAAAAGGTTTTCCAAATTAAGATCCCGAAGGATAAAAATTTTGAAGTTTGTTTTTGTGTTTTTTAGAGAAGAAGTGCATCGATTATTGTTTGTAATTCATGTTGCACTAAAGACTATGACCTAGGAGCGAATGCGTCGCATATCGTCCAAAGGACATACGCTAAACACTCTAGATAATTGAGAGGAGGCCCCCCAATCACCATTTCCCAAGTGCTTAAGGCTCGTAACTTACAACAATCCTTAACCTTTATTAGATGTTTTGAGAAAGTTTGAAGATGAGAAGAGAAAGACACTCTAAAGGGAGACTAAACTCAACCTAGTTTTCTCATGCAAAGTGCACCTATGATTGAGATAAAAGGGAATGCTACCTAATTTTATCATGCATGGGTTCAAGCCTAAGTTCTATCATAATCAATCTTGAACAAGAAGGATTAGAGGTCTTAAGGGAACATGGCAAAGGAAGACAAAAAAAGAAGAAAGCATAAGGAAAATGCAATATGCAAACATGTAATGCACAATTAGAATGAAAGTGAGGGAGGAAAAAAGTGTGGGGTAAACACCACCACAAACACATCTCAACCTCAAGCATGTAAATGAGAGATGCAAGAACCAAAAGAAAATGCACACAAAAGCAAACAAAAGAGCTTAAACAAGTTCAAGCCAAAAATGAGATGCAATGGGAGAAGTCATGACCCCTACAACCATTCAAGCATCAATCACCGAAGAAAAGCGGGAGAAAAAATGTAGGATAATAGCCACCACAAGCGCGTCTCAACCGAATCATTCTTCAAACATGCAAAGACCAAAGATAAACATCACTTTGAACAACATATACGAGAGTATGCGATCAAGTGGAAAACGAACACATGTGTTGGTGAAATCATGATTAAACAATCAAGAACAACGACATATATCCAAAAAAACTCACTCCTAATGCGTCATATTGGTCCATGAAGATTCGAAGTGAGTGAGCACCAAAACAAGCATGAAAAACAGCAAAACGGGTCTGCTGGCACAATGTTAATCGATTAATGCCAAGGGTTAATTGATTAACCAGTCAAAAATGCGTGAAAATTTGAAAATTCGTATTGGTTAATCGGTTAACCAATTGGTTAATCGGCTAACATTGTGCCAGAAGCAGAAAAACAGCGAGATAACAACATTTTCAGCACATAAGCACTTATCCAATAATTCGGATGATTACATAATCAATTATGCACGAATTTAAACCAGATAGCAGTGATCCAATCAACATGTAAACACATTAAACCAGCAATATCACAGATCATATGAATCAAATTAGCAAAATCAATCAAATATGAAGATCCACATGATAATTATGCAAATAAGCTCAAAAACAAAATCGGATTAAGAATTCCACCCTACGAAGTGGAGAATTGCTTCGGTAATTGTTAGTTTACTATAATTAAGCAAATCCAAGCAAGAAATCTGGAATTCCTTCAAGATCCAAGTGATTGCTCGTAGTAGAAATGAAGATCCACCAAAATTAAGCAAGAATTATCCAAATAAGCTCCTCTAGATCAACTTCAAAATTCAGATCCAAACTTGCACGAAAATTGAATGGAAAAATGGAGATGATGAGGATGAAGTTTTAGCTCTTAGAAATCAATGATTCCAATGGAGAATCAAAGAATTCAATGTGAGAAGAGCTTTGGTGTAGTTTGGGAATGGAAAAGTTGAGAGAAAATTAAGAGAGTGAGAGTGAATTCTGAAATGAAATGGAAATTATGAGGATTCTTTTATGAGGTTTGGAGCAAATCACTTAAATATCCCTTGGGTTTGGATCCAAATGAGGTTTGGAGTGTGGTTTGTGAAAATTGGAATGGAATTAGGAATGTGAATTTGGAGGGAGTTTTAATTAATTTGAAAATTAACCAAAATTCAAAATGGTTCTAGATCCTTCCTTGGTGTAAAATCAATTTCACATGTGGTAAAAATGGACCCCAAAGTGACTTTACTCGGAAATTCACGTGCAGAGCAGAAATTTGCACTGGTTAATCGATTAACCATATGTGTTAACCGATTAATACCTTCAAATTTTCAAATTTGGTCTGATTCTGCTTTGGTTAATCGGTTAACCATTTGGTTAATCGATTAACACCTTCAAAATTTGAATTTTGGCGCCTTTTGGAGGGAAAAGTGCACATTTGCCTGTTTTTCATGGTTTTAAGCCCTATTAAGATCTGAAACTTGCTTTTGAGTATTATAACCGTGAGAATGCTTGAGATGGCTTGGGTGCTGCCTCCTAAGCGGAAAATAACCCTGCAAAACAAAATAAAATTGACCGCTCGATCGCCAGGCAAAATAAATGCCGGAACTGATAATGCTTGTTATTCAGTCTCTTGCACTAAAATGAAACCCGAGCCACATAAATGCCTTGATCTCATGCCTCGAGAACAAATGCCATGATTTGCAAAAATGCAAAAATGCAAAGGAACAAAAGCCAGGTACAAGAAATGGTTGGTCAAATTTTAGGGTACAACACACAAGGACACCCTCCATGCTGTAGCCATCAATACTCTCTTTCACGGTGTACCTTTTGTACTTTTTCTCATTAAACTAATGGATCATGGATGAATCTTTGGATTTGCTTGGATTCTCTTCTGATTTAGTTCATTGCACCCTCTAACACACCATATCAGATGTCTTTCCGTGGTTAGAAATGAAGTGCATAGTTGGAAACCAAGTTTATGTTGAGTTTTGGCATGATGACAATCAAGTGTTTAAGCCCAACTTGTCCAATTCGAAACTCTCAGATCGCAAGGGATATGGAAGAGTTCTTATACTTTTTGGAAATCCCTCAATATGATCTTCAACTTTCATGTTTACTGAATTTTCAAATTCTAAGTGGAACTAGGTCATAAAACCCCTCAAAGTTGGCTGAAAACATGTCTAAAAATGCCAAAAACATAGAATTTTTCTAAGTGTTTTCTCCCTCTTGTGATGATTTTGACTATAACTCCAAATCTATGAATTTTTTGCCCATAGGTCACCTTTACACTTTTGTGGGGCTTGCCAAGACCTTTCCAACAAGCTTTGAACCACCTCATTTGGATGTGTGGTTAGGAAGTTATGGTCTTGCCCCTTTCAAAACCCTAATTCTCGACTTTTTCGATTACTCCTCAATCCTTGATCCAATGGTCACAAAACTTCATGAATAGATGTAATATGTTATTAGGAACATATTTGCTTCAAACCTTGAGGTCAAATTCCTTATGGTCAGAGAGTTGACTTTTCAGTCAAACGGACCGATCGATCAAAAAAAACCCAAATTGACTGTTGATGTTATGGGTCTTTTGAGGTCTTGAAACTTCTTGGATGTTCTTTAATAATACATATGAGCTTCATGGACCATGTTTCCATCATTGGAACACCTTTTAAACAAAAATTCAAACTACAGTTGACTTTTCCTGAGCAGAAACCTTAATCGAGGGTCCTGAACTGCACTGTTCTTGATCTTTGGGTGACAACCTCAAATTGGATTCATACTTGATCCTATATGATATCTTTGATGATGTAGAGACTTTTTTTATGGAGAATCAATCCAATACATTGACTGATCAAACCGTCGAAACCTCGATTCCTGACCGTATGAAACCCTAATTCACCTGTATCTTGACAAAGACAAACTCTGAAATAGGTTATAGTTAGATAATCAAATGAAGATGTTCCTAGAATGATGATGAATATCTAAGGGTCAAATTTTGGGGTACAACAGTTGCCCCTATTTAAATATCTTCACCAGATGGAAATGAGAGATAACAATCTCCATAAAATCGTGGTGAAAGGTATTTAAATATAACAAACCGAAAATTGTCCCTTACATCCGATGGTATGCAAAAGATGAATGATAGCATGCAATGAATTCTAAATGATGCTTTATGATTCTTGAATGCAAGACAAATGTGTTGTACCCCAAAATTTGACCAACCTTTTCTTCTTAACTTGGCTTGTGTTTCATTTCATTTTAGCATTTGCATTTTCATAGCATTGTTCTTAAAAGGGGATCAAGAGTTGTTGTGCCATTCAAGAAGAGGGTCTCTTTGGTTTCAAGCTCAAGAAAGGGTAATTTTGGCAAGCCATCAGGTGTTTATTATCATCAAGATGAAGTTTCAAAGCTCATAGAGGAGAGAGATTGGTGTGTATGTTACCTCCTGTCTTAAGGATCATTAGAGGATCATGAGGCTTTTTTCTTGGTTACAACATTTTTTAAAAGCTCATTGAGTACCTTAGGGGTCATTATGGAGCTTGTGAAATCTTTCAATTCATCTGCAAGAGCCATAGTAAGAAGATATGGATTTAGGGTTTTTATCTGGTCAACCAAAAGTCAATTGTGGATTTGAGAGGGTTCAAGAATTGGATCTAAGTCATTGAAGCCATGGGAAGTAATTTTGAAGCATATAAGATGTGATGATGAGATCAAATCAAGAGGAATCAAGAGTTCAAGGAGTTACTAAATTAGGGTTTCAGAGGTTTTCAGTGTAAAATCCCCTTCTTTAGTGCCTAACTTCAAGGACACTTTACCCCATGATGCAAGCTCAATCTTCTTTTCATGAAAACATGAGACTTGTAGAGAATGTTCTTAGATTTCGTTTGAGTACAAGAACTCATCCATTGAGTTTGTATATCTCAAGTTATGATGCCAACAAGTTAGGGGTCTCAGATGAATAGAATTTTGGTCAACAAAAAGCCAACTCACTTCCAAGACATTTTTGACCTAGAATTAAGTTTTTCCTGAACTTAAATTGAACATGAAAGTTGTTCCTCGTGGTCTTAGCTTTCTAAAAAGTCATAGAAGTTCTCTTTATCATTTGTGTAACTCAAGTTATGGTCTTAACAAGTCAAGGGTATTTTTGGAAGATTTCATTATAGGTCATTTGTTTCAATGGTCAATTTCATGATTTTATAGGACTTAAATCCAATTTTGATCAACATGAAACTTGTGCATAAGAGTATTAACTCCTCATTGAACCTAAAATTCATGAAGATAGGTGAATTAGATGATCATGTAGGCCATTTTAAGTTGGAAAATTAGGGTTTTTGGTCATGTTTTGATAACTTCAATTACAAGTCATCTAATGGTTTGATTTTGGATCTCTCCACACCGTAACACCATCATAGGATAGCCATGATATTCTTTTCCAATTTTGTGCCAACAAGAACCATTTTTCATACCACTTTTTTTCAAATTTCATACTAAAAAAGTCATGCACTAAAATTTGTGCTAATTCATGCTACAACCATCAAACCAATTGCATTGTGTTCCACACGCCCCAAATGCAAGAATGATGACCCAGAAGAGAGTAATTGAGGAAAAACCCATGTGTGCTTATGAAAGGAATTTTTTGGCCAAAACTTGAAATCACTTGAAACTGCCAACATGGGCCTGCATGGTGTATAAAATCCATCACATATAAGCTTCAATTGTTTCCCTAATTGATCAGAGAGGCTTGCTTGCGTGGGAGAAGAGAGAGATGCTCATAATTTCTCCACTTTTGCTTACTTTCGAATTTCATTTTTCTCTGCAAATTAATCCCAATTGGAGCTTGGTTCTTCTTCCTCAAAGCATAAGGAGAAGATTGCATAGCTTGGACTGAAGTTTGCGTGTCTCAGAAGAACCAACGAAGTTGCTCCGTTCAGTAAGCTTCTCTCTCTTTTTCCTCTCATTCTAGGTACATATTTAGGGCATTTTGGGCTGCATATGAAGCCCTACCTTTGGTAGGCCATGTTTGAATCTTTATTGTGTTTGTTTGATGCGATTTCAGATTGTGTTTTCAAAATTTCAAGCCTTCGATTCTCTTATTTTAGGAGCCTTTTTGATGTTTAAATGTTGGATTCAGAACCCTTGTTGTGTCAGCTTTCGATTGGTACCATTTTTTCCAATTTTTATTGAGGTTTTAGAACTGAGCTCTGGCGAGCTGGCCGGAGAAGACAACAGGAGCCCTAGATCTAGCGTCTGGTTCTTTCTCAGGTGGAAGCTAACTCACCATGCGTTGAAGGTTTGACTTGCTTGCGTGTGTATTTTCCATTGGTTTGACCAAGGCCACGCGCGGGTTGAAATCCAGCAGGGATTAATGAAACACAGCGTTTCATTTTTTTGGTTTGGCTTGGATCATTGGGCTCAAATTGATATTCGCCCCCCTGTTTTGAAGCCCAATACGCAGTTTGCATATGTTTAGTTCATTTTGGTTTTTGGTTTCACACCCCCTGCTTGATTTCATTTGTTTTATTTTATTTCCATTTTCTGTTTTCATTTTTATTTATTAAAAATACTTCCAATGGTCAGAAAATTCCCCAATGATCATTACCCTCTGAGCCTCCAATTCAAATCCCCTATGATCAAGACTCCTTCTCCATTCAGAGGATGGATTGAAAGTACTTTGAGGGTGATTTTGGTCCATGATTGATCATATTGTGTTTGACTTTTAGTTGACTTTTAATGCCCCTCGATTAATGCTCGATAAGGTGGAACACCCTTGACAATCAATTTGTTTGGTGATGCCTTGAGTTGAGTTTGATTTTGAAACTTTGGCCCCTTCTTGCCCTTGGAATTGGCTACTTTTTGCATTTTATTTAGATTTTATTGAACATTTTTCCTAATTTGTATGAAGCTTTCAAGTCAAGTCATCTTAGGAGAGGTTCATACAAACTAGTTTGACCTAGTTCCTTTGGGAAATGACTCTTATGGATCCCATATGCACCTTATGAGTCTTGATGCTTATTTGTGACATGATTAAGGTGCTGGTATTTCATGTTTAGGTCATACACTTGTGTAACTTGTTTCACAAGTTACTTGGAAGTTAGGCATTTCCACTTGTTTGTAAGTGTTGAACATGGTTTGGAACTTTGGTTCTTCCATTTGCCTTGACTTGGATCTTGTTTTTACTTTGTTTTCCATCTTGATTTGAACCTTTTTCTTTTGGTTTCATTTCTTCCCCTTTGGTTTTTATCATCATTTAAGACAATTTGGTGTCCATGTTTATGCTTTGAGTTTGTCTTGAATGATGTATCACTTTTAGCTTTTATTTGTTCTTATTTTTCACATGATCAATTTGGATTGTTTGGTTGAGATACTTTGCATATGCTTGCTTCCCAAGTCTCTTTTCTCCCATATTCTATTTGATTATGGCCTTTGCTTGTGTTTTATGCTTGACTTTTGTTTTAGTGATTAATGTTTGAATGGTTGTAGGAGTTGTAACTTCACCCATTTCATCTCACTCTTTTTGACTTGTTTAAGCCATCTTGTCTTGTCTTTGTTGCATCTTTTTGTCTTGCATTTCATCTTTGTATACCATGTTTGCATTATTTTGACTTGTTTAAGTCAACTTTTTCTCATTCTTCATTTCATCTGTGATTGGATTATCTGTTGTTTACTTGGTCTTTTGCCATGATCCCTTAGGATTCCTAGTCCCTTTGTTTAAGATGGGAGTAGAAGAGACATTAGGTGTTCAATCATTTGCATGATAACGTTAGGATAGATTCTTCCCTTCTTAATCCCAACTTCCGGAGCATCGCGCATGATAACATTAGGGTTGATTAGTTTACCCTTAGAGTTTGTGTCTTTCTCTTCTCATCTTCTAAACATCTCAAAACACTTAATAAAGGATAATAAGTGTTATACGCTACGGGCCTTAATTACTTGAGGAACGATAGTTGGGGTCCTCCTCTCAATCTGTCTAGAGTGTTTAACGTATGCCCTTTGGGCGATATGCGACGCATTCGCTCTCAAGTCATAGTCTTTAGTGCAACATGAGTTACAAACTTAACTCAATTCACTTCTTCTCTTAAAAAACACAAAACAAAACATCAAACCTTTTTATCCTTCGGGATTTTTTGGAAAATCATTTTTAGAAAGAGTGTGTTAAGTCTTGGTTCTACAACAAACAGGCATCGTCCCTAACTACTGGAACGAAGGTTTAACCCTACTCAGTTAAAACACTTGAACCAATCTGTGGCCGTGTCAACCCGAACTACGTTTGCTCTGATTTCTCATACCAGACGAGGATACGTAGGAACAAGACGACGATGTCTTGGCAAGCAACCTTCCCCCCCTTCATCCGTAGTTTTCCGAACTACATTTACTCTGACTTTCCTATTGCACGAGGGAATACGTAGGCATAGAGTGGCGATGCTCTATCGAGTCTCTTTTATTTTCTTTTGTCCTTGTGCACCAGAGTTTTGATAGATTAACACCCTTTTAGATAGACAACAACCGTGGATCCCGTTGAGTACAACGGACGTGAGGGGTGCTCATACCTTCCCCTTGCGTAACCGACTCCCGAACCCAAGATTTGGTTGCGATGACTTGTCTTTTCCCTTTTCATAGGTTTTCTCTGATCGGTTCCTTTCCCTCTCTTCGGGATAAATAACAAACGGTGGCGACTCTTCTGTCTTTCCTGGCCCCTCTTCGCAGCGATGCGACAAAATGCTGACGTACGAGCAAAAAGTAAAAGAATGGCAATTCAATGAGTAACTACTCACAGGGGACCCGACACACTGGGAAAGATCCAAGGCATAACAAGCATTAGTTCAAACATGACTAATGATGTTACTTAAAAGGGATCTCCCACACAGAGACGGAAACTCCACCGGGGAAGACAAATCTTCACTAGGGAAAAGAGAGAACACACTCCACTGGGAAAAAAGGCAAATCTCCAGCGGGGAAGCGAAAGACCAGAGACATGATCCTCACTAGGGATAAGCCAAAATAAGGAACCTCCTATAACGAAGAGTTCGAACATGATCTTCAGGAAAGGACTAGAAACAAGACCAAACGCACCGGGAATGCTAGTAACCACTAGATCTCCGTGACTCGGCCGGGGAAACCCAAGCTTCGCTGGGGATACTGGAGACAACCAAATCTTCTTACCAATAACAATTGATTTAAATAGTGCTAGTAGCTACTAGACTTCCTGGGGTGATGGGGACGACCAAACCAATGTTCTAATAACAATTGTGGTTCCCAAACAACGTTAGTAAATACAGGACTTCAGCTGGGGAAGTTGGTAACAACCAACTCGCGGTACCAATAATAATTAGTTTCAAACCAACAATGCCAGTGAACACTGGACTCAGAAAGACTGGTGAAAACCACAACGGGGCTACCAATAATGATTGGTTTCAAAAGGTGTCAGTAACTACAAGACTTCAATTGGGAAAGTTAGTAACAACCGAACAGAGTACCAATAACAATTTGCTTTTAAGCAATGCCAGTAACTACTGGATTTTTAGAAAGACTGGTGACAACCAAATCAGAGGTATACCAATGACAATTGGTTTTAACAACGCTAGTAACTACTAAACTTTCTGAGGAAATTGGTCACAACCAGATCAAGTACCAATATCCATTGGATTTTTAAGTGATGCTAGTAACAACTAGACTTGGAAAGATAGGTAACGACCAAGTCAAAAGGTACCAATAACAATTGGATTTAAGAGGTGTCAGTTGTAACACCTTTTTCTACCCCACAAATATTACGGCAGAATAACACAGATTTCAGAGTAAAATATTAAATTTCATAAAAAGCCGCCAAAAAAGGGTGTACGTTTCTCATGTTACTCAAATTAAGTCAATGCTCTGTGTACAACGGGTTTTCTCAAAATACCTCAAACTACACAAAACAGCGGAACTCCAAGGCATATCCAAAGTTTTCTTTATACGGAAAGATAATCAAAATAACTCAAATAAAACATAGCTCCACTCAAGACCCCAACCTGATGTTACACTATCAGAGCAAGACCCTCTAAGTTGACCAAAGGCCAACAACCTCGAAACCTCAAAACTCCTCAACGGCATCCATGGCTAAACCTGGTATTTGCAGGTTACCCACGTGGAGGTAACATTCAAACAGGCAGGGTGAGTAAAACAATTCATAATAATCAATGCATAAAAATCAACGTATAAACGACATCATATTCATATTCAACACATTCATATCCTTCAATAGGTCTCGAAGGCCACAACGTCATAATTTATACAAAAAGGCTCATAAATGCAAAGGCAACATAAACTCAATGCATGTGGTACCAATCATCACAACACGATGGACACTGGGCCATCAACCATCCATAGATCCCCATCAATAGGATCGATTCTGCTAGAGAATCGGAGCACATCAAAACACTTCACATCCATACAATGGGATTAAAGCCAAAGTAATCGAGGTCCTGAACCGAAGTCCGAATGCACATGAATGCATGATGCACACATCATAAATCATCCTCATAATAACATCATAGGGGCATCATCATTCATCATATTCATCATCATCAAACGTCATAGCTCATCATCATAATCATCATCATACATCACGTCGTCATAGTACATCATAATAATCATCATCATCATACATCACGTCGTCATAGCACATTATAATAATCATCATCATCACACATCATATCATCATATAATTAATCATAATAATCATCATCATGCATCATGTCATCATATAATTCCATCATAATGATTATCATCACACATCATGTCATCATATAATTCCATCATAATAATCATCACCACACATCATAGAAATCATCATATACAAATCACACAGAGCTAATAGTCATACTCATATTAACCCATCATGTTATCACATATTAATTCATAATATTATGTCATATTATCTCATATTAATTCATCAAATTATACTCGTGGGAATCCTCACACTATCACCTATTAATCATATAAACTTCCCCGTCCTACTCATGTTAACTCATTACAGGAATCACAGAATCAAACATCACTGCGTCGCTGCACACGATCAACACTCACGAAACTCTGCTACATTCATTGGCATGTTCGCTAGGTGAGTCTGGGGCGAGTTACTTCTCTAGGTGAAGGATTCTTTGCTAGGAGAGTCTGGGAGCAACATTGTTCACTAGGAGAACTTCGTGATGACAATAAATTCTACTACATACCAGAACTGATTTCTACCCAAAAGTCTACACGATTCACTTCCCCAATGTCCCCAAAACATCCCTAAATCATCCCTAAGGTCTTACGACGATAAAGGCACAAAACCTACGGTTTATTAGGCCAATCCCGGAACATATTCATGTCCTAAATCACAATTTCCCTATAATTTCCCCGAAGGCATCATAATTTCTCATATGACATATCCCTATCCCTTATGGTTGGACATATAATAATCTAAGGTTTTGACCACAAAGGCCTAAGGTTTCCTAATCCTCATATCAAATATTCAGTGATACTTGCCATCAACAAAACCCTCAGGGTCTCACCATCAATTTCCCTATTTTACCACAATCAACCCAAAATCCCTTAAATCTTAAATCAACCATAAACACACCGAAAGGCATACATGGAAAATCATGAAAAGTTATACTCTACATACCTTAGCCGATCCAAAGCTTTCACGATTGTCTCTGGAAATCTTCTACCTCCAACCTTTCCTCAGAGCTCTTGCCACAAACTTTCACAGTTAACAAAATGACTCTCAATTTCCCTTCAGAACTCTATTTTGTCAAACCTAGTCTTGGGCCTCACAATTTGGGCTTTTCCCATAATATCCTTACTAACTCCTCTTAATGCCCAATTTACCCTTATTTCACTTATATTCATTTTAATCAATAATAATACTAATATTCTCATATAGCATACTATTAATTAAATAAATAATCCACAAATGCACAAATTCCCAAATACCACCAAAATACGAATACTCTCAATTAAATAAATTAATTAAAATATTCCAATTAAAATTTGGGGTGTTACAACTATCCCCCACTTAAAAGAGTTTTCGCCCTCGAAAATTACCTCAAGGAACAGAGTCGGATACGACTCCCTCAACTGATCTCCACACTCCCAAATCCAACATTCTCTAACTGATCCTTCTAAAACTACCTTCACCAAGGGAATCTCTTTACCTCGAAGTTGCTTCTCGTTCATCATTCCAAACTAGAACGCTTTAACAATCAGATTATCTCTCACTTGTACACCCTCCATCGAAATCAATGTACTCCCTCAACTTAGACACATGAAACACATCAGGAAATTTTCACAAGCGACAGTGGTAAAACTGTCTATCATGCTATTCTCCCCACGCTTCCGCTGCGCCACTCTGATATAGATCGACAAAACAAGGCGTGTGCTTCTGAGACTTCAAAGTTCGACCAAAACTAGTTACCATCGTAACTCTCAAAACACGTCTTCTCTTATATCCTCTTGATCTTTTCAGTCGTCTCTTGCACAATCTCAGGCCCGAGTACCACACTCTTGCCTGACTCATACTAACACAAAGGAGTCATACACCTCCTACCATACAAAGCTTCATACGATGCCATTTCGATACTATAATGATAACTGATATTTTAGGTAAACTCAATCAACGACAATTAAATATCCCCCCGATCCATCTTAATCCGACATGTAACACCCTTCTAACCCCACGGAAAATATACGAATATCAGAGTAAATTTTCATCCATTCACAAAAGCGTGTCACACATAACTTTCAAAACATCAAAACCACCTGTCATGCTCACTAACACTTATAATAAATAATCATGCTTCTCACAATTTCACTTTGCATGTAGCAGCGAATTCATTTTATAACATAATTCTCTTAACAAAATATTCAGATTCATCACATACTTCAACATTACTTAGGCACCAAGGCCAACATCATAATATTCCAACGAATATAAAAACATAACATAGAATACATAATGTATCTCTAAAATATAAACCAAACGATTCCAGTGTTACATGACCAGAGCATGACTCGACCCAATATAACTAAATTACTAAATGGCTACACCAAAAACGACCATGCAACTATGAGCAGCTCTATTCTCGATACCTGCATGATGTCATATAGGACATCATTCCAGCAGAAGGTTGAGAAAAATTATCATAATAACAATGCATATAATCATATATGTATAAACAACCATAGAATACACATATTCCACATTTTTCTCACCACAATTCATTATGATCATCATATACCTCACAACGTTTATATAAACCAATATGGATAATCATCAAGCATGTTCATCATACACACATCCATAATCCTCATCATTCCACATCAACATGCTCATATTATGTTTATTCACCAACTCACTGTTACACATTCACAATACATATATAAATAGATATGGATAATTACCAAGCATATTTCATCATGCCTACATCCAAACTTCTCAATCCAACAATTCACGCACATATGCATACTTTCATACAACAAATCACATATTCATCATTCTCAATTACACAAGTCATGTACATACACATATGCATAACTTCATACAACAATCATATATTCATCATTCTCAATTACACAAGTCATGTACATACACATATGCATAACTTCATACAACAATCATATATTATACCATGAGACTCAATGCAACTCATGCCATGTGGTACCAACACTTGTTATCATTTTTCGATTTTTACATTTAAACCGGGTCCATCCTCTAGACTGATAACAACAAAAGCCCGTTCTCTAAACTTTGAAACCCACTCTTCTAGACTTGGGACAAGTCACTAGTCTCCACGAAACTAGCAAGCATTGCCTCTTGACCAAATGATGCGTATGCAATCAACAATCATATGCACTTAAGATCGTTCTCGCATCATAATCTCATGCATACTCAAATAATTCATCACACAAGAATTATATCATGATTGCACACTCACACATCATATCAAAGTATTCATACTTTCAACATCATCACATTTATCAATCAATGCACACATATTCACAATATGTTCTCATGCATTATTCACAATATTGCATACAATCACTATGCATTCACAATTCCATACCACCACCACATTTATCAAGAAATGTGCACATATTCACAATATATTCTCACGCATTCTTCACATACAACCACGTACAATCAATATGCATTTCATAATATCGCGCCAACGACAACGAACTAAACCACATTCATCATGCACTTTTAATTAATTTAAACAATGCATGTATTTGTCAAAAGACCATATTTATCAAGCAATGCACACATATTCACAATATGTTCTCATGCATTCTTCACATACAATCGCATAGAAATCATTATGCATTCACATTATCGTGCCAAACGGCAACAACTTCATCACAAATTATCATACACTTTTAATCAATTTAAACAATGCATTATATATGCTAAAAGGCCATATTTCACAATCGATTCCATAATCTAGGATTCACGCCATACCGCTACCCACAACATATCATACAACAACACATAAACTATTCATTCCTGATAAGGATTGAACATAATCGAACCAAACAATCAACATTGGATGGAACACAAGGAAATGAAAATGTTGTCACACTCGCTAGCTTGCTCGCCTAGCGAGTTCCTAGCGAACACTCGCTACCTGTTCGCCTAGCAAACAAGCTCGCGAAGGCAAAAAAAAGCTACTGTAAGGCTTCGCTACCTACTCGATGGGGCTTCGCCTAGCTAACCCCCTCGCTACCTCGCTCGCTACTAGTGAAGAGGGTCAATTACATTATGTCCAAGTATGGGATCATTCGCTACTAGCTCGCTACTAGCTTGCTACAGCGAACACTCGCGACCTACTCGCCTAGCGAAGGTGCTAGCGAACGTCTGCGATTTAATTCCAACGAATTCCAGTAGTCTTACCCTAACAATTCTCGATTAATCTACACCATTTATTCTAGATTTTAACCGTTCAAACATCGACTCTATCGATTAAATCCATTTCTGCCCTAGAATAGAAAATGATGGAGAACCTCCCACAAATCCAACACACACATACATAATCACATACATTGGTAAGATAATAATATTTCACACCCTTACCTTGATTAATCGGAAGCTAGAAGTTGTTCTGATGATTCCAAGCTTTTCCTCTATTTTCTCCTCTTCTCTCTTCTTCCTTCTTTCTTTCTCTTCTTTTCCTTTCTCTCTATTTCTATCTTTTCTTTCCACTTTCTCTTATATATCCTTCTCTTTTATTTCTCCTCAATATATCTCATCTTATCATTAATTAGAGAAGATCTAGTAAATTCACCTTATTCTACCAAATAGAATAAATCAGTTAAATCCATTAACTCATATAAGTTAAATAGATCCAATAATTCATTAAATCAATTAATTAGTACAATTAATCAATTATTGAAAATTGGGTTGTTACAACCCTCCCCCACTTTAGGAATTTTCGTCCTCGAAAATGTTACCTGATTCAAAGAACTCTGGATACGACTCTCGCATCCCAATCTCCCAAACAACTCTGGATACCACTAACGTAACACCCTTCTAACCCCACAGAAAATATACGAATAATCAGAGTAAATTTTCATGCATTCACAAAAGGGTGTCACACATAACTTTCGAAACATCAAAACCACTTGTCATGCTCATTAACACTTATAATAAATAATCATGCTTCTCATAATTTCACTTTGCATGTAGCAGCGGATTCATTTTATAACATAATTCTCTTAACAGAATATTCAGATTCATCACATACTTCAACATTACTTAGGCACCAAGGCCAACATCATAATATTCCAATGAATATAAAAACATTACATAGAATACATAATGTATCCCTAAAATATAAACCAAACGATCCCAGTGTTAGATGACCAGAGCATGACTCGACCCAATATAACTAAATTACTAAATGGCTACACCAACAACGACCACGCAACTATGAGCAGCTCTATTCTCGACACCTGCACGATGTCAGATAGGACATCATTCCAGCAGAAGGGTGAGAAATATTATCATAATAACAATGCATATAATCATATATGTATACACAATCATAGAATACACATATTCCACATTTTTCTCACCACAATTCATTATGATCATCATATACCTTACAACGTTTATATAAACCAATATGGATAATCATTGTCACTACTGTGAAAAAAGAGGCCGACAATGACTAACAGAGTCGCCACCTATCATTATTTATCCCAAAGAAGGGAAAGGAAACGATCAGAAAAAACCTAACGAAAACGGGAAATGACGAGGTCGTCGCAACCAAGTCCTAGGTTCAGGAGTCGGTTACGTAAGGGGAAGGTATGAGTACCCCTCACGTTTGTCGTCTCGACGGGATCCACGCATGTTTTTCTATCTAAAAGGGTGTGTTAACTATCTATGCTAAAGGCTTATGGACAAAAGAAAAAGAAAAAAAGACTGACTCGACAGAGCATCGCCGCTCTGTGCCTACGTACTCCCTCGTGCAATGGGAAAGTCAGAGTCAACATAGTTTGATCAACTACGGCTAAAGAAGGGGGGAAGGTTGCTCGCCAAGACATCGCTTCTTGTTCCTACGTACTTTCATTTGGTATAAAAGATCATAGCACACGTAGTTCGGGCTAAAGAGAACACAGGTTGTTCAAAAGTTTTACCCGAGTAGGGTTAACAAACAGTTCTAGCAGTTTGATGTATGCAGCTCGACCATTGGAGACTTAGGCGTTACCGTTTGCGGTAGAACTAAGAGTTAACAACACTCTTGTTTATGAAAAGGTTTTCCTGATTAAGATCCCGAAGGATGAAAATGGTTTAAAGTGCTTTTGTGTTTTTTAGAGAAGAAGTGTTTTGAATTTGAGTGTTCATAATGTATGTTTTACTAAAGTCTAAAACCTAGGATCGAATGCGTCGCATATCGTCCTAAGGACGTATACTAAACACTCTAGGTAATTGAGAGGTAGCCACTCAATCACCATTTATCAAGTATAAGGCTCATGGCACAACATCCATTATCTTTATTAAGTGGATTGAAGTTGTTTGAAGATGAGAAGAGAAAGGGACAAACTAAAGGAGGACTAGACTAAACCCTAAAAGTTGTCATGCAAAGTGCACCTAAAGTTGGGATTACAAAAGGGAAACATCTACCTAATGTTATCATGGATGGTTAGAACCCTAATGTCTATCATAACCTCTTTTGAATAAGAGAGATTAGAAATCCTAAGGGAAGGAAGACAAAAGAAGAAGAAGAAGAAACATGCAAATGAGAGAATGCATACATGGAATGCACAAGTAGGATGAAAGTGGGAGGAAAATATGTGTGGGGAAGTAGCCACCACAAGCTCATCTCAACCAAGCATGCATATGGGGATGCAAAGAGAAAAGAAAAAGAGGTTCATCAAAAGCAAACAAACAAGTCTGACAAAGTCACTAAGAAAAGTCCTCATGGATTCATCACTTTAGGTAAGCTTCAAGTTCCTCCTAAGGAGGGACCAAGCTACCTTAAATAAAATTCTAAAGTCATAGGATAGAAGAGAAGATGAAAGAAGAGAGTGCTCAAGACAAACATCACAAACACACCAAAGAGATGCAAGAAGAGGCAAGGAGAAAGACCAAATTCTTACACACATTCAACACTTAAAGCACAAGTGGAAAGCCTACAAAGAAATGCATCAATCAACAAGCAATGAACACAATTTTGACCTAAAAATGAATATACAACAAGCTCAACATGTCTACTTTGTGAAACAAGAAGAATTGAGAGTTGAATGGATCCACAAAGGTCATTTCCAATTCAAACTATGTCATGTACTTGTATGAGCTACTTTAGGAAATGACTTGACTTGCAAGTCATCTCAAAATTAGGGAGAAAGCTCAAAAATTACCAAATAAAATGCAAAAAGAAACTAAACAAGTTGGTAAACAGAAACCAAAAGCACAAAGCCGATATCCTCTCAAAGCACCATCAAAAGAAAATTAAATTCAAGATGTACCACTTTGAAATGGGAGAATCGAGGGTCAAAAGAGAAGCCACCAAAGTCAACCAACCAGGGGCAAAATGGTTCTCAAAATTTAAACAACTTATCATGGATATGAGGATTTAATTTTAGTCATTGGACCCAAAGGAAATGAGAGAAACAAATAAAAGATCACACAATGTCACAATTTAAATCAATTAATACACTTCCAATATTTAAATCCAATTTTAATTGAAAAAAAAATAAAAAAAAAAAATAAAAATTTTCTAAAATTAAAAGACATCTCAAAGTATCTAAAAAGTAGTTTTGTGATTTTTTTGGATAATTAGAAGTATTTAAAAATGATTTAAATGTAAACAGATAATAAACAAAAATAAAATGGAAATAAAAAAACAAAAAGAGGCAGACGGTGCAAATAGTAAAATAAACTAGTTAAAAAAGAGATTGGGCCAAGAGGGGGGTGCCATTAGCAGCTGAGGCCTAAGGCGCCCAAGAGAAATCAGGGTTAAACAATGATCCACCAAGGCTGGTCAATAGAAGGACCAACGTGGAAATCAACCTTGGCCATCTGATCAATTGGTAATCCAATCATGTGGATCATAAAGCGCCAGCACATTAATGAAGAATTTGAATGAGATTAAGTGGTACACGGTCAAACAATGTGTAGGATGTTTCTTAATCATGAACGTTAAACAGAAAAGTACACGCATCCAATGGCTAGGACATCATCTTCTCCAATGAGAAGTCAACCAAAACCATGGAAAATAGACGGTGGCCGGAGATCCCTTTCGGTCATCTTCTCCGGCCACCCAACCACCGTGAAAAGTAACCAGAAATGCACAGGCACCAAAACTTCACCAAAAATGATAAACTTATAGTCAAAAATCATCCTCTCCTCACGAGGAACTCAATCCAACCTTGGTTTTCATGTTTGAGTAACATACAAAGCAAATCGAAGACAAATAGAAAATGTGCAAAATCTAAAAAACTCCAAATCAAACACCAAAAGTGCTCAGAATTCATCTACACTTCATGTAGAGTTCAAATCCATAGTCCATTTACTCTAAAACCTCCAGAACAAGCCAAAATGCAAACAACAAGTTTTGTGCTCCAAACAGAAATCAACTCAAATGCCAGTTCATTTTACTTGTTAATGGTCTACATGATTCCTATGTCTCAAATATGCAAAAATGGCAAAGAATCGTGGCATAAATAGAGAGGTATGGTGATTTCAAGATTACCTAGTGGAGAACCTCCACTGAGTCTTGTCTTTGGCTGAACCTTCAAGCAAACCACCCAGAATCGTTCCAAACACTTGAATGAAGCTTTTAGTGTGCTCAATTTCACTTGATAATGGCCAAAATTCCAAAACCGAATCTCACTTTTCTCTCCCTTTTTCAAGTTACTATTTCTGCAATTTCACCACCAATTCGAGCTCTGAGGGTTTGGGAAGTTTTCTAACCTTTTATGTATTGGGTTCAGATGAAAATGGAGCCTTAATTTATGCCCTAAAGCCCAATTTCCAATTCAATTTTTCTTCAGTTTTTTGCTTGTCATACTCGTGTTCTATCCACTGCACCAGCCTCAATTTTGTTCCAAATCAATTGCACATGGCCTGAGTTGATCAAAGGGCCAACAATTGGTCCTTGTTTTGATTCTATGGTGAATTTCCTATTTGTTACTTCATGGTGAAGAAACCATGGAAATGACCAACCAAATGACCTCAAATTGAAAAATTAAACTTGGCATTGTATTTAGAACATCAATTGCACTCAAAATATGCAAAAATTTGCCTTGAAATAGTTCCAAATGAATTAATTCCAATTTTCTCATTTTAAGCTTCCTTTATGAAAAATTCAAACACCAATTCTTCACCCCAAGCTCCAACCATGACAAGAGATGATTTGGTAATGAAAATGGCCCTATTTGGAGCAATTTTCATGTTGAAAAGATTTTCATTCGAAGTGTGCAAGTTGGTAAAATGGACCTATAATTTTATGACCTATAATCTCACTTTCCCAAAATACCCTTGACTTGCAAGCCTCATAACATGAGTTATACAAATCAAATGAAAGACTTCTAGTACTCTTTGAAAATCCAAGACCATACTCTACAACTTTCATGTTGGCCAAAAGTTGAGGAGAAACATCCTTCTTGGTCAAAAATGGCTTGGAAGTTGCTTGACTTTTGTTGACCAAAATCACATTCATCTGAGGACCTGTAACTTGTCTGCATCATAACTTGAGTTCTATAAATCCAATCAAGGACTTCTAGTACTCAAATGAAAGCTAAGAACATGCTCTACAAGTTTCATGTTGGTCAAAAGTTGAGATGAGACTTGTATCTTGAGATAGGTGGTCTTGAAGTTGGGGACTAAACAGGGGGTTTTACACTGAGAAACCTAATTTAGTAACCTCTCACACTCTTGATCCTTTATGAATTGATCTTGAAATGATATATTAGACATCTCAACACAACATCCCATGACCATAGAGACTTGGAATTGAGTTGTAACCTCCTTCAATTTCACACTTAATTGAGGATTTACCAGATGAAAACCCTAGATGCAACATTCTTGACTCTGACTTCTTCCACCTCACACAACAACTTGAATAAGCTCCAACATGGCTCTCAAAGCACTCAATGAGCTCTCTCAACATCTTATTTCCATAATCATGTATTCACAATCCTCTAATGCTCTTCAACTGGCCTTCAAGTTAGGAGCTGACCCACATACATCCATCCATCCTTTCGCAAGTCTATTGACCACTTCTAGATGACTTGATGACCATTCAAACTTGAGTAGCACCTCTTGCTTAGGCTCAACACTCTGAGAAGACTTCTCTTGCTATGCACAACCTCTTGATCCCCTGTTCAATGGAACATGCTATGCAATGCAAATGGTAGAACAAAATGAAATGAAACATAAACCAAGTTAAGAAAAGGTTGGGCAAATTTTAGGGTACAACAATCATCAAGTGTGTTCATCATACACACATCCATAATCCTCATCATTCCACATCAACATGCTTATATTATGTTTATTCACCAATTCACAGTTACACATTCACAATACATATATAAAAAGATACAGATAATTACCAAGCATATTTCATCATGCCTACATCCAAACTTCTCAATCCAACAATTCACGCACATATGCATACTTTCATACAACAAATCACATATTCATCATTCTCAATTACACAAGTCATGTACATACACATATGCATAACTTCATACAACAATCTTATATTCATCATTCTCAATTACACAAGTCATGTACATACACATATGCATAACTTTATACAACAATCATATATTATGCCATGAGACTCAATGCAACTCATGCCATGTGGTACCAACACTTGTTATCATTTTTCGGTTTTTACATTTAAACCGAGTCCGTCCTCTACACCGATAACAACAAAAGCCCGTCCCCTAAACTTTCAAACCCACTCTTCTAGGCTTGGGACAAGTCACTAGTCTCCAAGAAACTATCAAGCATTGCCTCTTGACCAAATGATGCGTATGAAATCAACAATCATATGCACTTAAGACTGTTTTCGCATCTTAATCTCATGCATACTCAAATAATTCATCATACAAGAATCATATCATGATCGCACACTCACACATCATATCAAAGTATTCATACTTTCAACATCATCATATTTATCAATCAATGCACACATATTCACAATATGTTCTCATGCATTATTCACAATATTGCATACAATCACTATGTATTCACAATTCCATACCACCACTACATTTATCAAGAAATGCATACATACTCATAATATGTTCTCATGCATTCTTCACATACAACCGCATGAATCAATATGCATTTCACAATATTGCGCCAACAGCAACGAACTCAACCACATTCATCATGCACTTTTAATTAATTTAAACAATGCATATATTTGTCAAAAGACCACATTTATCAAGCAATGCACACATATTCACAATATGTTCTCATGCATTCTTCACATACAATCGCATAAAAATCATTATGCATTCACATTATCGTGCCAAACGGCAACAACTTCACCACAAATCATCATACAGTTTTAATCAATTTAAACAATGCATTATATATGCTAAAAGGCCACATTTCACAATCGATTCCATAATCTAGGATTCACACCATACGGCTACCCACAACATATCACACAACAACACATAAAATATTCATTCACGATAAGGATTGAACACAATCGAACCAAACAATCAACATTGGATGGAACACAAGGAAATGAAAATGCTGTCACACTCGCTAGCTTGCTCGCCTAGCGAGTTCCTAGCGAACACTCGCTACCTGTTCCCCTAGCAAACAAGCTTGCAAAGGCAAACAGAAGCTACTATAAGGCTTCGCTACCTACTCGTTGGGGCTTCGCCTAGCGAACCCCTCGCTACCTTGCTCGCTACCAGCGAAGAGGGTCAATTACATTCTACCCAAGTCTGGGACCATTCGCTACTAGCTCGCTACAGTGAACACTCGCGACCTGCTCAACTAGCGAAGGTGCTAGCGAACGTCTGCGATGTTCAACACCCCAGCTGTCCAAAACCATCAAATCATCACAAAATCAACCGATTCAATTCCAACGAATTCCAGTAGTCTTAGCCTAACATTTCTCGACTAATCTACACCATTTATTCTAGATTTTAACCGTTCAAACATCGACTCTATCGATTAAATCCATTTCTGCCCTAGAATGGAAAATGATGGAGAACCTCCCATAAATCCAAACACACACATACATAATCACATACATTGGTAAGATAACAATATTTCACACCCTTACCTTGATTAATCGGAAGCTAGAAGTCTTTCTGATGATTCCAAGCTTTTCCTCTATTTTATCCTCTTCTCTCTTCTTCCTTCTTTCTTTCTCTTCTTTTTCCTTTCTCTCTATTTCTATCTTTTCTTTCCACTTTCTCTTATATATCCTTCTCTTTTATTTCTCCTCAATATATCTCATCTTATCATTAATTAGAGAAGATCTAGTAAATTCACCTTATTCTACCAAATAGAATAAATCAGTTAAATCCATTAACTCATATAAATTAAATAGATCCAATAATTCATTAAATCAACTAATTAGTACAATTAATCAAGTATTGAAAATTGGGCTATTACACAACACACAAGCTCTCAACAAATCCTCTACAGACTGGATAGTTCTCTCTGTATGTCCATCCGTCTGCGGATGATAGGAAGAGTTCAACTTCAACATAGTACCCAAAGCGTCTGTAAACTCTCCCAAAATCTTGATGTAAATCTCGGATTTCCATCTGACACAATATTCGACGATATCTCATACAACTTCACCACATCCTCAATATACATCTCAGCTAGCTTTAACATAGAATGATTAATCCTCATTGGTATAACATGAGCTGATCTAGTCAACCTATCCAAAATCACCCAAATCAAATAATATCCCTCTCAGAGTCTTCGGCAAACCCGACACAAAATCCATGGAAATACTATCCCATTTCCACTCTGGAATATTCAACATTCGCATCAGACCCAACGGTCTCTGCTGTTCAATCTTCAACCCCTGACAAGTCTAACCATCATATACAAACTCAACCATTTTTTCTTCATACTCAGCCGCCAAAACAATTCCATCAAGTTCTGGTACCTTTTCATAGCACCGGTATGGATACTCAATCCACTTAAATGTCCTTCCTCAAGAATACTCTTATCCAACTCACACTATCCGCAACACAACTCTATAACGGCACCTCATGATACTATTCCCATTAATCCAAAAATTAGCTCCTCGACTTTGATCCATCAAATTCAACTGATCTACCAACTCAAATCATATTTTTGACCTTCTCGAATCTCATCAAGAATACCACTAGTAAGGTCCCACATACTAAGCTTAACTCCATAAGAAGTCTCTTCAAAAACCAAACTTATATCCCGAAATTGCTCAATTAGTCCTAACTCTTTTACCATCATCATCGGTATATGCAAAGATTTCCTACTCAATGCATCAGTTAGAACATTAACCTTACCAGGGTGGTAACTCAATTCAAAATCATAATCCTTCAGAAATTCAAGTCATTCTCCTTATCCTCATATTCAAATATTTCTAATCAAACAAATACTTTAAGCTCTTAAGATCTCTAAACATCTTAAATCTCGAACTAAACAAATAATACCTCCAAAGCTTCGGCACAAACACAACAACAACCAACTCTAAATCATGCGTCAGATAATCCCTCTTATGCACTTTAAGTTGCCTTAAAGTGTAAGCTAAAACTTTTTGATGTTGCACTAACATATCTTCCAATCCCATTAACAAAGCATCACAATATACCACAATGGTTCTGTCGGATTCGGCAAAATCAAACATGAGTTGTTGTCAGTCTTCTCAAAAGCTCTTGCAACTTTTCTTCATACTTTGCATCCCAAAATAAAATCTTGAACCTTCCTATTCCACTCCTTCAATGGCAAAGATGACTTGGAAAAATCCTTCAATGGCAAAGATGACTTGGAAAAATCCTTCAATGAATCCCAATAACAATCTGCCAACCCAAGAAAATTTCTAATATCAAATACAGGTTATTGGGGCTTCCCATTGCGATACAACTTCAACCTTCGACATATCAACCACAATAACTCTACTTGCGATCACATGACTAAGGAACTTACTTCCTCCAACCAACTCACACTTTGACAGTTTTGCACACAACTGCTTCCCTCTCAACACTAATAACAACAATTTCAGATGCTTAGCATGATCCTCTTCACTCTTCGAATAATACCAAAATATCATCGATTAACACAACCATCAACTCACTCAAATAAATATAGGGAATCTCGTTCATATACCCCACAAACCCACATGGTTCCTTAGTCACCCCAACTGGCACTACGAAATACTCATCATGTTCATACCTCACTTTAAAAGTAGTTTCCTAAATATTCTTCAGCCTTCACATGAATCTGATGGTACCCAGATCTCAAATCCATCCTACCGAACACACTTGCAACAACCAACTGAACCATCAAATCATCAGTCCTTAGAAGTGAACACTTATCTTGATAGTCACCTTGTTCACTTGTCTATGATCCACCAAAGCCTTACACAACCTTCTTCCTTCATAGTAAACAAAACTGGTGCACCCCACGGTGGCACACCCGAACGAAGGAATCTCTTCTCAAACAATTCTTTCAGTTGACTCTTCAACTCTTTCAATCCTAATGCAGACACACAATATGGAACCATTAATACCGGACTAGTTCTAGGAACTAAGTCGATCGCAATTGTAACTCACATTCCGGCAGTAAATCACTTGTCTCATCAGGAAAAACCTCCGGACAATAACAATTAAATGGCAAAACCACTAACTTCCCCACTTTCATCAACACTCACAGTTTCCATCAAAAATAAACATCTCGACACCGTCCTGCACCGACTTATCAAAACCATTTGTAAGCACTTAGCTTAACCCAAAGAAATTCACTGCTCACGCCATCTAAGCTTGCAAGACACGTCTATCCCATCCAACATGACTCCGTCCACTATCAACAAGAGATTAAGGGTGATCAGTCCCTCAAGTTGTCAATAGACAGCCGAAAATCATGATGGGGTATAAACCATCTTTATCAAACTATAAGAGCGTTCATCGACACACTGAGCCACCACTCCATACTTGCAGCATCTTGGAGAAGCACAAGCTTCTCCCCCACTTGATTCATTCTTATTTCTACAGAAAAAGGTTAGAAACAAACGTGTACCGACAGTATTTTCACACGCATGTTGCATACAAGGGAACAAACAAAATTAGACAACTTGGCCGGACGGACCGACCTCCTCTGATACCACTAATGTAACACCCGTTTCTAGCCCACAAATATTACGGAAAAATAACACAGATTTCAGAGTAAAATATTAAATTTCATAAAAAGCCAACAAAAAAGGGCGTAAACTTCTCATGTTACTCAAATTAAGTCAATGCTCCGTGTACAACGGGTTTTCTCAAAAGACCTCAAACTACACAAAACAGTGCAACTCCAAGGCATATCCAAAGTTTTCCTTATACAGAAAGATTATCAAAATAACTCAAATAAAACATAGCTCAACTCAAGACCCCAACCCGATGTTACACTATCAGAGCAAGACCCTCTAAGTTGACCAAAGGCCAACAACCTCGAAACCTCAAAACTCCTCAACTGCATCCATGACTAAACCTGATATCTGCATGTTACCCACGTGGAGGTAACATTCAAACATGCAGGGTGAGTAAAACAATTCAAATTAATCAATGCATAAAAATCATCGTATAAACGGTGTCATATTCATATTCAACACATTCATATCCTTCAATAGGCCTCAAAGGCCACAACGTCATAATTTATACAAAAAGGCTCATAAATGCAAATGCAACATAGACTCAATGCATGTGGTACCAATCATCACAGCGCGATGGACACTGGGCCATCAACCCTCCATAGATCCCCTTCAATAGGATTGATTCTGCTAGAGAACCGGAGCACATCAAAACACTTCACATCCACACAATGGGATTGAAGCCAAAGTAACCGAGGTCCTGAATCGATGTCTGGATGCACATGAATAAATGATGCACATGTCACAAATCATCCTTATAATAACATCATAGGTGCATCATCATTCATCATATTCATCATCATCAAACATCATAGCTCATCATCATAATCATCATCATACATCACGTTGTCATAACACATCATAATAATCATCATCACACATCATATCATCATATAATTCATCATAATAATCATCATCACACATCATGTCATCTTATAATTCCATCATAATGATCATCATCACACATCGTGTCATCATATAATTCCATCATAATAATCATCACCACACATCATAGAAATCATCATATACTCATGTATAAATCACATAGAGCTCATAGTCATACTCATATAAACCCATCATGTTATCATAT